>JAJLUL010000123.1:7223-48645 GCA_030564325.1 Blastobotrys capitulatus | reverse complement strand
ATAAAATGGTTTATTTACAGTTTTACTTTGAATTTAAGAATACATGAAACAGAAACAATCCCTTTAATTCATTTAAAAGAGAATAAATAAAAAAGATGTACCATCTGGTTAAAAGTGTTTATGCTAATCTAACACGTCAAGAAGAATATTCAGTTTTAATTTTAGGATTAGATAATGCTGGTAAAACAACTTTATTAGAAAATTTAAAGACACAATATAATAAACAAGGTCTAAGTCCTGATAAAATTGCACCAACAGTTGGTCAAAATATTGGTTATATAAATATTGATAAAAAAACTATTATAAAATTATGGGATGTTGGAGGTCAAGAAAATCTACGTACTTTATGGGATAGTTATTATGATTCTGCTCATGCTGTTGTATTTGTTGTAGATTCAACTGATCAAGAAAGAATTAAAGAATGTAGAGATACTTTAGATGGTATTATTAGTCATGAAGTTTTAGAAGGTATACCAATTTTAATGTTGGCAAATAAACAGGATTGTGAAGATAGATTAGAAGTTGAAGATATTAAAGAAATTTTTAATAAAATTGCAGAAAAAATGAATGCAAGAGATAGTAGAGTATTACCAATTAGTGCATTAGAAGGAACAGGTGTATTAGATGCAATGGATTGGTTAGTTACAAGGTTATTAAGAAATAAAGAAACAAATCCTCCTAATTTGAAATAGGTTAGAGATACTTATTTATTAGTGAAGGGATTAGAAAGTTTTTGTATATATATATATTTTTCAACTTTTGAGGATAAGTTTTTAGAAGATTGGTAGTTATTTTCAAAGAATTATAAAGATATAGTCCAGTAACAAGGTTTTAAATTTTGGGTTACTGTGGTTTTATTTATGGATAGTTCTTTTGAAAGATTAGAGACGTTTAACAATAGTTTAATTACCATTTTATGCATTATTAATTATGGGTTTTAGGGGATAATTTTCTGTTGGAACTAGAGTAAAGGTCTTCTGTTATGCATCAAATTTGTTACTCGATTATGTATAACTGTTATCAAGAATTATTTTTTAAATCTTGTGGCTTTTTTATTATCTGATAGACTGGTTTTCAGTGAAAATATCACTGATAATATGCATCAAAATCTATCCTATAGAGTACATAATTAAGAAGAACATTTTAGTTTATATTAATGTTATGTTTTGTAGTTTGTGTATAATTGATTGATCGACATTTTTAGCCACAAAAAGCCGTTAAGATGTTTAATTTATAATAGGATTGTTCTAGCTGGTCGATATAAAACCTAACTATAGCTAAAAGTTATATATATGTTATATAATATCAGATTACCATATGGTATTAAGTAGAAGTTAACCTGGTATTCGAAACTTATAAACTGCTTGCTATTTACACGATATATATACGTTTTTTGTAAATTTAAATTTGGATGTACACGTATTCAATATTCTAGATCTCGAGTTATTCATTTTAATTGCCATGTATATGGCATGCATATGGTACTTAAATTATAATTACATGATATTGTCCAAAGCTATATCATACAGCTGGTATACATCTATTATATGAATCCAATAGAGCTCTTAGGTAAATTTGATACAAACAAATGTATCAACAACCTTCAGTAGTTAATACTTATAAGCCTAGGATGTAACTATAGAACCATTGTATCAATATCAATATCATAAATTTAAAACTTAATTAAAAATAGAGTTACCATGGTATTATTATACTTATAATATTAACCTTTAACTTCCAATTAATTATAATCAAAAACATATACTACCTGGTATCTGAATAATGTATTATTCAACACGTTTTTTTGTCGTACAGAACAATAAATTCCCTCATTCTCTCTGTCCATGGCCGGCCAGCATCTAAAACTTTATCTGTTTTAAAAGATATCTTTTTCATCAAAAAAAATTACAGTAAAAAGGAAAAACGTTCCCCAGTAAAATCGTTCTAAACCATACACGTGATTGTACACCAGCTTAAGTTTATCTAGCGATTAAAAATTCGTACTACAGTAACCATTTAACCATTCTACTGGGTCCAATATATATCAAGCTATCGTATCATCATAATAACTAATAGTCACGTTTTCGTGAATTTATAACATTAGTCATGCTACACATTATATTGGCAAAATAAAAGATGATTCTGAAATTATACACCAATTGGTCTTAATTAAATTTTGAGATTAATATATAACAAAAAGGGTCAACTTATAATGTTAATATATATCCCTGAGTATACTTAAGACTTCTTGTCTATTGATCCCATTGTCATGTATATCAATTTCCCTGTTTTCTGTAACTGCCTAATATTTATTGGTTATATATGCAATCTATCCACCCCTTGTGACATAAAATTTCGATTATCAATTTTGATCCCCTTTTTTTTTTCTTAGTAGCAAATCAAAAGTCAGGGAATTCAAAATATAATACACTCAGGTTAAAACACTTTCTTCTGATTCATTTCATAATACAGTAACAGTAAATATGAATATTAAATAAAAAGATTAACAGAACAAAAATAAACGTAGGAATATTTTTTCATCTATCAGATAAGTGAATCAATATATTGATTTCGCGAGATCTGTCGACACAATCACAAAAAAAAAAAGCTTAAAAAAAAAAGGGCGCATTTAAAATTCTTTCTGCGCTCGCTTGCTTCAACTCTACTTCACTCTATTCTGCATCCAAGAAAAAAATCCTAGAGACTATAAAAGTAAAACGATTTCCTCGCAAATAAGGGTCAAAACCTTCAAACTTTACTCCCCCTACCACCAACTATCACAATATCTAATATATAAAAAAAATGAGCGGGAATGATACTGAGAGAGACCCACTTATTTCAAATTCAAATTCAAACTCCAATTCCAATAGAACAATCAAATCAAATAAAAAAAATCCTTTAATTTGGTTATTAGCAGGATGGGCATTATTAGCAAGTATATTATCAGTTTATACATCATTAAACAATAATAATAATAAATCATTAAATATTAATCCAAATAGAAAAAGAAATGTAATTTTTATGGTTAGTGATGGTATGGGACCAGCAAGTTTAAGTTTAACAAGATCTTTTAAACAATATACAGAAAATTTACCAATTGATGATATTTTAACTTTAGATAAACATATGATTGGACATTCAAGAACTAGATCAAGTAATTCATTAATTACTGATAGTGCAGCAGGTGCTACAGCATTTTCATGTTCAGCAAAATCTTATAATGGAGCAATTTCAGTTTTACCAAATAAAAAAGCTTGTGGTACAATTTTAGAAGCTGCAAAATTAGCAGGATATCATACTGGATTAGTTGTAACAACTAGAATTACTGATGCAACACCAGCCTGTTTTTCATCTCATGCAAATTATAGATCACAAGAAGATTTAATTGCAAGTCATCAAATTGGTGATTATTCATTAGGTAGAATGGTTGATTTAATTTTAGGTGGAGGTAAATGTCATTTTTTACCAAAAAAATTAGGAGGATGTAGAAAAGATAATAGAAATTTAATTAATGAAGCAATTAAAAATGGTTGGAATTATGTTGATGATTTGAATAAATTTAATTTATTAAATAATGGTGAAAATGTTAGTTTACCATTATTAGGTTTATTAGCAGATACTGATATTCCATTTGATTTGGATCGATCTGATGATATTCATCCATCATTAGAATTATCAACAAAAACTGCATTAAATGCATTATCAAAAGCAACCAAAGATTCTGATAAAGGTTTTTTTATTTTAATTGAAGGTAGTAGAGTTGATCATGCAGGTCATGCTAATGATCCAGCAGCTCAAGTTCATGAAGTTTTGGCATATGATAAAGCATTTAAAGCAGCAGTTGATTTTGCTGATAATTCAGATGTTGAAACTATTGTTATTAGTACATCAGATCATGAAACTGGTGGATTAGCAGTTGGTAGACAATTAACATCAAGTTATCCAGATTATGTTTGGTATCCAGAAGTTTTGGCAAATGTATCAAATTCTGGTGAATATTTATCAAAAAAAATTAAAAATTTTAAAGGTAATAATAATGAATTAAAAACATTTTTAAAAAATGATATTTTAGAAAAAGGATTAGGAATTTATGATTATAGTGAAATTGAAATTGCTGATTTAATTGAAAATAAATCATCTGCAAGTAATTCATTAGTTGAAATGGTATCAATTAGATCTCAAACTGGATGGAGTACTCATGGTCATACAGCAGTTGATGTTAATGTTTATGCATATACTTCATCAAAAAATAGATTTGCAAAAAATTTAATTTATGATAAATTAATTGGATCAAATGAAAATACTGATATTGGTAAATTTATGGCTGATTATCTAAATGTTGATTTATCTCATGTTACTAATTTATTAAGAAATGTTAAAACTGATTAGGTTATAGAGTTTATATAGAGAGATTTATTTTGTATTTATAAATTTTTTTTTTTTTTTTGTTCTTTTCACATGTTTAGTTTTTGAAATTTGTGGTTGATATTTGAATCATTGTTTTATATTTTCAATAGCTTATACTCTTTAAACTTTGTTTCCCCACTATATATGCATAATAAATGCAATCCCTGGGTTATATAATACCAATGGTATAAGGCAATTCATAATTATTGTTGGGATTTCTCAATATGTTTATTTATTTTGATTCAAATGTTAAGTTCATGGATTGATCGATTTACCATTATGGTATGAAGAAAAGTTTTAAAAGGCATCAAGTCTATAGCTAGGAACAGGTAAAACTTATAGCCTATTATTATTACAAAATTGTTCAAAAAAGTTTAAAACAGAAATTATCGTGAATTTATTTATAAAATCATTTCAATTGACAAAAAAAAAAAATTTCAAAAAAAGAGAGTCCATCCGTTATAGCATGCATATATAGATATTACTCACCTCTTTTAATAGCAGAATAGTTTTATTTATATTGAAATAGGTATTTGAATTCTGAAAAGATACAATAATTAATTAATTCAAGCTGGAGCAAATTCTATCATCTTTGTCCACTGAACAAGATTCCCAAAATTGGGGTTGATGATTCATTTTTAGAGGAAAAAAAATTTTTTTTTAGTGCCGTTCATGTTCATTGATGAAAAAATTATGACAAAATTTTGTCTAATCAAAAAGTATCATTTATACTCATTACCAAATTTTTTTTGATGTTTTGTATAGTTTATAACGTTAATGAGCTCATTTCAGTGACGATCCTAAATAAAATCGGACTGAAATGAGCCGCAAAAAAATGGGACCCTTATGAATATTATTTCTATTATTATTTCAATTATTTGGCTATTTTATAAACTATCAACCCAATAAACTTTAATAGCAGCCTATCTCATCAATAATTTTCTTAGTACTTAATTCTTCTCATTAATCCTCGAAATAAAACACGAAAACACACGTTGGACAAACCTACCCAAAAGTAGTATTGATATCCACAAATAATTTTGATCTAATTTGTCTAATGGTTTTGTCATCTTTAAGAACCGATCGAACCTGAGTCGGGAAGCAAAAAAAATTTCAATGCGGCGGGCGTGATCAGGCGAACATTACAAGCTTGAAAAAATTTGCTTTTTTTTTAACCGATAAGATTGTATAAAAAAATTGTCTCTCAACCATTTCATTAAAAAAAACTATAAAAATTGACTTGATTTTCCTCAACTTTTTTCTTTCTTTTATCCTTTTCATATCTTAAATATAACAAGAATATTTCTTTTATAAACAAAAAAAAAACAGATGAAATTTGGATAACATTTATTCTCCTACCTTTTTTCTCTTTTTATTTTTTTTTACCTTTCATTAGTATAACAAAATATGTCCGACTCAACTAATTCTGGTGGTGGCGGTGACCAACCAGTAGCAGCTAATGTATTAGGAACAATTGGTACAGTATTATGGTGTATTCAACTAGTACCACAAATCTATCATAATTGGAAAAAAAAAGATTGTGAAGGATTACCACCTTTAATGATGTTTTTATGGGCTATTAGTGGTGTACCATTTGCAGTTTATTTCATTTGTCAACAATCTAATATTGCAATTCAAGTTCAACCACATATTTTTATGACTTTAAGTTTAATTTGTTTTTTACAAGCATTATATTATCCACCAATTAAATTAAAAAAAATTCGAATTATTTTAATTACAATTATTTGTTGTTTATTTTTTGCTGGTGGTGAAGTTGGTATGGTTATACCATTTAAAAGATTATTTAATAAAGGTATTACATGGCCAGTTACTTTAGCAGGAGTTTTGGCAGCAGTTTTATTAGCTGGTGGGTTATTACCACCTTATTTTGAATTATATAAAAGAAAAGGTCAAGTTGTTGGTATTAATTTTATTTTTTTATCAATTGATACAAGTGGTGCATTATTTAGTTTATTAAGTTTAATTTTTCAAAATGGTGATTTGGATATTTTGGGTTGTGTTTTATATATTGTTATTTTAGTATTAGAAATTGGAATTTTTATTTCTCATATTACTTGGATGATTAGATTTAGAAAAGAAAGAAGAGAAGAAAAAAATTTAAAAAATTTACAACAAAAAGATGATGAAGAAAATGAATTGGAAAGGGAATCAATTGATAAAAAAGATGAAGATAATCAAGTAGTTCATGAAGTATAGATTTTAATAATTAATAAGTTTTTTTTTTAACGTTATTTCTATAAATGTAGTCTTAATAAATATCAAAATTTCATATCATAAATTCTAAAATCTGGAAAGGCTGAAAATATATTGAAAAACGTAGACTACGTACCACCAGTACTAGTACCAAAAAAATCCCCCACACGTGATGTCTCAGATAACTTTCAATCTCCCAAGTAAATTTTTTACCCAGAAAAATTTTGTAATTGAATTTTTTTTATCATCACCAAACAACAACAACACCATCACAACCCTCCAATAGAAACAAAGTCAACATAATGGGGGTTCCAGCATTTTTTAGATGGATTTCAAGGAAATATCCTAGAATCATTAGTCAAGTTATTCAAGAAGAACCCATTGAAGTTAATGGAGTAGAATTCCCATGTGATTATTCAAAACCAAATCCAAATGGTGAATTAGATAATTTATATTTAGATATGAATGGGATTGTACATCCTTGTACACATCCAGAAGGTAGAGCAGCACCAGAAACAGAAGATGAAATGATGCTTGAAGTTTTTAAATATACAGATCAAGTTGTATCAATGGCAAGACCAAGAAAAGTTTTAATGATGGCAGTTGATGGAGTGGCACCAAGAGCTAAAATGAATCAACAAAGATCAAGAAGATTTAAAGCAGCAAAAGAAGCAACTGAAATTGAAGATGCAAAAAATCAAGAAATTATAAAAGCAGAACAACGTGGTCAAATAATTGATGATTGTATAAAAGGTAAAAAAAAATGGGATTCAAATGTTATTACACCTGGTACACCTTTTATGGATATTCTTGCAAAAAGTTTAAGATATTGGGTATCATATAAATTAAAATATGATGAAGGTTGGAAAGATTTAAAAGTTATTATTAGTGATGCAACAGTACCAGGAGAAGGTGAACATAAAATTATGGAATTTATTAGATCACAAAGAATGGATAAAGCTCATGATCCAAATACAAGTCATTGTATTTATGGATTAGATGCAGATTTAATTTTTTTAGGTTTAGCAACTCATGAACCAAATTTTAAAATTTTAAGAGAAGATGTTTTTGCAAAAGATAATAAAAAAAGAAATAGACCACCTGCTTTTACACAAGAAGAAATTGATAGACAAAAAGAAGAAGATGAAATGGATTCAAAAAATCAAAAACCATTTTTATTTTTACATGTTGATATTTTAAGAGAATATTTAGAATTAGAATTAAATGTACCAAGAATTCCATTCCCATTTGATTTAGAAAGAGCAATTGATGATTGGGTATTTTTATGTTTCTTTGTTGGTAATGATTTTTTACCACATTTCCCATCATTAGATGTTAGAGATAATGGTATTGATATGTTAACAGGAATTTGGAAAAGAAGTTTAGCAAAAATGGGAGGTTATGTTACATGTGATGGTAATGTTGATTTAAAAAAATTAGAAGTTATTATGAATGAATTAGGTAAACAAGAAGATTATATTTTTAAAAAAAGAAGAGATCAAGAACAACGAAGAAATGAAAATAATAAACAACGAAAATTAGATAAATTAACAAATGATTTGGCAAAATTAAATGATAATAGTCCATCAATTGAGGTTTCATCAAATAAAGGTGATAAAGCTCCATTAAAACCATTACCAAATATGCCATTATATACATCAACTGGTGAATCAGTTGGTAATGTTCATTTAACAAATTCAGATTTGGTTAAAAAAAGAAATGAAATTACAATGGCAAATATGGCAAATAAATCAGCTGCTGAATTATTAAGATCAAAATTAATGAATGGTGAAGATGATGATACAACAAGTAATGATACAAGTACAGGAGAAGAAGAAGAAAAAGAAAAAGAAATTAATGAAAATAATAAAAAAAGAAAAGCAACTGAACAATTAATTAAAAATATTGATAAAGAATTTGAAGATCCTTATGATAATATTAGATTATGGGATCCTGGTTATATTGGTAGATATTATCATCATAAATTTCATGTTGAAGAAAATGATTTGGAATTTAGAAAAAAAGTTGTATCAAAATATATTGAAGGGGTTTGTTGGGTTATGTTATATTATTATCAAGGATGTCCAAGTTGGACATGGTATTATCCTTATCATTATGCACCTTTTGCACAAGATTTTGTAAATATTGGTGATTTAAAAATTGAATTTGATTCTGGTGAACCATTTTTACCATTTGAACAATTAATGAGTGTTTTACCTGCTGCATCTGATCATGCATTACCAGAAGTTTTTAGACCTTTGATGAATGATCAAGATAGTGAAATTATTGATTTTTATCCAGTTGATTTCCCAATTGATATGAATGGTAAAAAACAATCATGGTTAGGAATTCCTTTATTACCATTTATTGATGAAAAAAGATTATTAAAAGCAGTTGAAGAAAAATATCCTTTATTATCAGCACATGAAAAAAATAGAAATAGAAGAAGAGAAGAAATTGTTTTAATTAGTGGGAAAAATAAAATTTTTAATAAATTGATAAAATTATATGATGAAAATGATATTAAAAAAATTGAATTAAATAGTAAACAATCTGATGGTTTAGCAGGTATTATGAGTATTGAAACTGAAGATAATTATGAACCATTAAAAAAATTATTATTTCCATTAAAAGTTGAAGATTGTACAAATTATCCAGATTTGGAACATAATGATACTTTAACAGTAAAATTTCAATATTTTGAAAAAAATCATATTCATAAATCAATGTTATTAAATGGTGTTAAATTTAGAAATCCTCAAATTTTAACTGAAGATGAAAAAGAACAAATTATAATGATGGCAAATGGTCAAAGAAGATTTGATAATAATAATAATAGAAATAGATGGAATAATGATAATAAAGGTGGACCTGATCAAAATTATTATGGTGATAAAACTGATTATGAATTTAAAATGAGAGATGGGGGTTATAAAATGTTTTTAAAAAATCCTTATAGTAATCAACAATTTCAAATGCAACAACAACAAAATCAAAATCAACCACAAAATTTTGGTTATAATAGAGGAGGGTATCAACATTATCAAGGTGGATATCAAGGAGGGTATCAACAAGGAGGATATCAAGGTAATTATCAAGGAGGATATCAAGGTAATTATCAAGGAGGATATCAAGGTGGATACCGTGGAGGATACCAAGGAAATTATAACAATAGAGGTGGTGGTGGTTACCAAGGAGGATACCAAAATTATAATAATAATAATAATAGAGGTGGATACCAAGGATATAATAATAATAATCATAGAGGTGGTTATGGAAATAATATGAGAGGTGGTTATAATAATAATAATCATCATGGCGGTGGTGGTGGTGGTATTAATCTACCACAACCATCAAGATCAGGGTATCATGGTAATTATAATAATAACAATCAATATGGTGGTAGATAAAAAGAAAAATACACTTATGAACAGTTTTTTTGTATATTATTATTATCAGGAAGAAGAAGAGAAAAAGAATAGCTTTTTTATTTATTTATTTATGTATTATTAAAAATATTAAGATTTTACTTTATTTTTTGAATCAATTCTCATAATTATATATATAGATACGAACTGTAGCTTGATAAACCCGCATTTTTTTTTTTTTTTTCATACATTCTCAAATGGTTAAGCTAGTATTACTATAGCAGCCCAAGTTATAGGCATACATGCATTGATCTCCAATATATAGCATTTATAGATCAGTTTATATCAATGATTCCCGAAAATAACTAAAGAAATATATACATGTATATACATATATATATCGGGTTCTAAATTTAATAATATTTATAAACAATTTAATCTATAAAACCTCTTGTACATTGCACATATGTATGTGCACTTGGACCATCTGGATATATCTAATGCATTAATTATAAGCATGCACTTACGTACCCTCCTTATATACCTAGCCTCTTAAGTGAGCTCTTTTTTTCTTGAATGCTAGTTTTCAAATATTTTCTAATAAATCTCAAGCTCTATCGATCTATCACAATGCCCAAAAAATCTTGATAGATATCGTTTACTAATTATTTGCAATAATGAAGTTAACGCTCGTGTTCGGTTGAGCGGAAAGATAATATATACCATTAATCACTCAAAAGAATATATTATATCTATATCATGATATATAAGTCATCTATATTAGACCTATAGTGAAAAGAAGCTTAATTAAATTAGGATATTATATGTTGTACCAGGACGAGTACAAGTACGTATATCATATACTATAATGAATATGATGAGGGGCATATATACAAGTACAATATCAGATGTACAGTATATTCCCCGCACTTGTAGTAATTTTTCAATCATCTACATTCATCCTCACTATAACGCTTGTATACTATATATTATATGCCTATACTAGATGAGGTTTAGAACAATTAATTAAATTTCTTTAGCTTTGCTAAATGGTTCTATAACAAGGTGTATACATACTGTAAAACTTTAACTTTCTATATTGACGTTGTTATTGTTGTTGTTATTGTTGTTGTATATACTATAGTTAGTGTTAAGTTGTCTTATAGTGACAAAAACACTTACTAGTACCTGGTACTATTGCCAAGTCGGAATTACTACTAAAAGTCACGAAATACGCGTGAAAAAAAAAAAATTAAATTATTTGCAACGTGTTTTTTTTTTTTTTTTGTCTAATTTTGTTTCTTGTACCTGAATATACTTTGGTATAAAACAATTCTAACAATCAACATCACGAAATTATTCTCCATATAGACAAAATGGGAATACATTACTTTTCCCCAGATTATTTTTAATCTTTAAAACTTCCATTTCTCCATTTGGAACTAAAATTTTTCCTATAGCTATAGGTTCCTCCACATTTGGGTATAGTTTTATTATATAGATATCAAATCAATCGTTTCATATATAGATGGATTAAATTTAAACATTCATTATAATTAATATTCCAAAAACATATAATTCCGTACTTTCTCTGTCTCTAGATCATTTTTTTCTCCCTAGGCTGTCAATCAGATGTTTATTCCCGTAAAATTTTACTAAAATTCAAACAGATCTTTGATGCATATATAGTAAACTCACAAGAAAGAATTAATTCAAAAAAAAACAGCTAATAACATTTGTAAATATCATTGAAGTTGTACATTGTAAATATTGTACATTTTGCTAGTATACTGGTCTGTATTTCACAAGCTGATATCATTTCGTTTAAATTATCGGATAGATCAATTTTTTTGTTCTTCCTCGTATCGGCATAGTCCAAATCAGGTAATCGCCCGCATACCCCTGTTGCAATTACTGTTCTCTTTATTATTTCCGGAAAAAACTAACAAACACGGAGGATATATTGATGGTTGAATAGTTTGATGAATGTAACAATAAAATTTACGAAATTTTTTGATTAGATTAATATTTGGACAAAGTTGGATTATGGTTTTTGAAAATAATGGATGTTAAGTTAGACTAACAATTGAAATGGTATTATTAATAAAATTAGTTTGATGGGATTATACTATAGCAGTTTCGGCATTTATATATATATAAATCATAATTGATGATGTTATTACATAAGGAGAAAAACTCGGCATAACTCCAATGTGGGGTAATTTCTGGCAGAACTTAACATAAAAAAATTGATGATTATTGATTTATAGATGATGAACATAACCTAGCTAAGTACTAACAACGTTTAAACTGGAAATACCCCATGGCCATCATTTATTACTAGTAGCGCAACCTAAAACATGTACACAAAGTTTTTAAGATAAAAATAAAAAAATATTATCTACATTATCTATTATACAAAACCTGCATCATTTTACTTTATACAACTGACTCGAGATTTGATATCGAAATTCGAGAATGTAATTATCTATTCTACCCCAGATTTTTATCGCCAATTAACTAATGGTTTTTACCTTTACTTTATTCTTCAACCTACCTAACAAGTCCACCAATCGTATTAATTTGAAACTTATTAACTTATCACGAAAAAAAATCCTCGATTTTACAAATTTTGCTTTTTAACACCCCTCCTTGATTTTCCCCGCCTCTAATTATAAATTTTTCTAGATGTTTTTATTTAGGCATGCATGATTACATTTCATCCATCCATCTACTTTACCACTCTCTCCACCATTCAAAAACAAGCCTTAATTAATCTTGAATTAAACTGTGCATCATCATCAATAAGAAAATTTGATGATGCTATAACACTTAACCAATTACTCCCCAAAAAACTGGTTTAATCATATTGTAGACCCCACCAATATTCACTTTAAAAATCAATCCCCCATGGGTATTCAATTTAGTTAAAATTTTGATCTACACTTAATAAACCATGTAATTACTTAATAATATTTGATATTGAAAAAAACAAACAAAAATAACGGTCTTTTTTTGTTATCAAATTAATCTTTCCTTTTTTTCTTGCTTTCAATCACTTAAACCCTCTTATAAAGTTTTTTGAAAATCAAAACCGGTCAATTTATTACCTTAATTAGATATTGATGAAATATTTTTATATCATTAGTGCACCAAAAAAATCTCCTTTTTATTATCAACATCACAATTGAGGGGAGAATCTAAATAAACAACTATATAAATACATTCTTTAACCCATTTTCTAAACTTCCCCAATTCATCAGAACTATCAAAATAACTATCAACCATGAAACAAGATAAACCAACTTCAACAACAGTTGAAGATGTAGAACAAGATAATCAAACAATTTCTAATCCACCTAATCCATATATTGATGAAAAAGAACATTCAATTGATTATCAAATTGAACAATGTAAAATATCAGCATATGAATATCAAAAAAATAATCCAAAAAATTGGTGGAGTTTCCCAAGAATTAATTTTAAAACAACAAAAGCAGCAGTTATAACAATTGCAATTTTTGGTAGTTTTGGTGGTATATTAAATGGTCAAGATCAATCATCAATTTCTGGTGCAATGTTATATTTACCAAAAGAATTAAATTTTACAGAAGATGAAAGTTCATGGATTAATAGTATTGTATCATTAGGAGCAACTTTAGGTAGTATTTTAATTACACCAATTAATGAATATGTTGGTAGAAGAAATGCATTATTAATTAGTATTGTATTATATACAATTGGAGGTATAATGGAAGCAGCAGCATTAAATTTTATTGTAATGTTAATTGGTAGATTTATTTTAGGTGCAGGATTAGGTTTAGAAGCTGGTACAATTCCTGTTTATGTTGCAGAATGTGTACCAGCAAATAAAAGAGGACAATTTGTTTCATTATATCAATTATGTATTGCATTAGGTATTGTTATTGGATATGTTATTGGAGCAATTTTTGTTGGAATTGAACCAGGTAATTGGAGATATATGTTAGGAGCATCATTATTTTTTTCAACAATAATGTTATTTGGAATTTTAGTATTACCAGAAACTCCAAGATGGTTAGCACATCAAAAACGATTTGATGAATCTTTTTTAGTATGGGAAAATATTAGAAAATTTGAATCAGAAGAATCAAAAATTGAATTTTTAGAAATTTTATATTTTGCAAAAGAAGAGAAAAAAAAAGAAAATTTTTTAAAAACAATATCATATATTTTTACAAATAGAAGAGCAAGAAATGCATTTATTCATGCTAATTTTGTTGTTGCAGTTGGTGAATTTAATGGGATTAATTCTATTATGGTTAATATGAGTAGATTAATGCATAAAGTTGGTTTTAATAATAAAGAAGCAGTTTTTATGTCATTAGTTGGTGGTGGGTCATTATTAATTGGTTCAATTCCTGGTACAATTTTAATGGATAAATTAGGTAGAAGATTTTGGGCAAATTTAACTCAACCTTGTTTATTAATATCATTAATATTAATTGGTATATCAACATTATATAATATTGATGATAATTTAAATTTAGTTTTAGGATTATATTTACCAGGTATTATTGGTTATAATTTATCATATGGTAGTTTTGGTTGTTTAAATTGGGTTGTACCATCAGAAAGTTATCCAACTTATTTAAGAAGTTATGGTATGACAACAAGTAGTTGTGGTGTCTTTTTTTATGCTTGGATTGTAACATTTTGTTTTGATAAAATGGAAAAATCAATGACTGGTGCTGGTGTTTATATTGGATTTTATGGTGGTGTTACATTTATTGGTTTATTATATTCAATATTTTTATGGCCTGAAACAAGAGGTAAAACTTTAGAAGAATTAGAAGAATTATTTAGTCAACCATTTTTAAAAATGAAAAATTATTCATTAACTCATTAGTTCTATATAATTTCTAAATCATCAGAATCACTTTCTTCAATTTTTTCTTTCTTAGTATTATTATTATTAGTAGTAACTTTTGATAAATTAACTTTTGATGCATCACCTTTTAAAGATTTTAAAGTTTCTGATAATCGATGTTTTTGATCAAAAGAATTTAAAATTTCATTTTGTTTATCCATCATTTTTTTAGTTGGATCAAATCCTAATTTTCGAATTTGTTCTGAATTAAATAATTTTGGTGCTTGTTCTAATTCTTTTGATTTTTTTAAATCATCTTCATTTAATATTAATTGACCTTTTTTATCATAATCTCTCATTAAATAACCTTCTGGTCTTTTTGATAATTTTTCTCTAATTTCTCTTTCTTTTTTTAAATCTTTTAATCTTTTAATTTTTTGTTTTTTTTGATCTTGTTCTGATAATAAAATTTCTGCATCATTTAATCCTAAACTATTACTTGTTGGTCTAGTATTAATATTTTTTTGAAATTTTGATACTGTTGTTATACCATTATTATTATTATTAATTTTTTTTGGATCATATTTTGTTGCATAACCAGTTGGATCAAAAGTCTTTGTTTGAGTTGAATTTAATTCTTGTCTTTTATTTCTTGCTCTATCATAAGATAATTGTGTATGATATTCACAATATTCAGTTTTTTTTGTATAAACATAATTTTTACATGATTTATTTTGTTTTGTTAATGCTTTACAATAACCAAAATCTTTACATGTACCAATTTTTATAATTGTCATTTCATCTTCTTCATCTAAATAATCTTCCAAATACATTCCAAAAGTTTTATTACCAACAGAACTCGATTTAAGATAAAATCCTGGATTTAATATTCCAATAATTGTTCCTTCTCCAATTGAATAATATTTTTCCATTGATTTACCTCTTAAAGTTAATGGTAAATCATTATCAAAATCACTTAAAGTTAAATTCATAAATTTATTTTTATTTTTATCAATCAAAACATTTGATTTTTCAACTAAAACTGATATAATAACATAATTTGCAAAAGAATAATCTGGGAAATTGAAATCTGGTGGTTTAATTGTTAATAATAAATCTCTTAATAATAAAATTTTTTTATCTTTTAAAAGTTTTTCTAAATTTTTTTCTTCAATAAATCTTTTATTTAATCTAAATTTTGTATATTTTTCATATTCAATATTATTTTGTAAATCAATTTCATATTGTGTTAATGTACCAAAACTTTGAATTCTATTAGATTTTAAATAATTTTTATGATTTATTTCTTCTTGATGTTTTGATTTATAATTTTGTAATTTTTCTGTAAAAGTTTGTTCTTTTTTTTTAGTGGTTGGTGATCTTTTTAATGATACATCTTTTGCTTTAATTTTTTTCTCTAATCCGAGTAAAATTCTTTGAGGAGATTTTTTAGGACTTGGACTATATTGATTTATTATTGATTGTTGTTTTTTTGGTGGTGTTGATGGACATTGTAATTGTGATGATGATGATGATTCATTTTCGCGTTTTCTTTTTTTGGAATTTTCTAGTTTATTTTTTAAACGTTCCATTTGTTTGAGGATTTCACTTTCACTTTCTTCATCACTAGTATTATTGACATCTTTTGGTATCATGATGGGTTGTTGTATTGTTATGATGAAAGATTTTTTTTTGTAGAAATTTCCGATAAATAAATTTATTTATTTCTTTTTTATGGATTTTTGAACGCGTAAAGATTTTTTTTAGTGCTAAAAAATTTTTACCTCTACAAAAGTGAGACATTTATTAAAGTTTATAAAAATACAATATAATTCATATAGAACAGATTATTAGAATATGGAAATTAATTAGTTTATTACGCGATTTGCTGTTATAAAATTAAATTGAGGTGAAATTAAAATTAATTATTTTGATTGTTCAGATTCTTTTGGTTCTTCAGTTGATAAATCAGCTAATTTGGATTCAACTTGTTCAGTAGTAGTAGATTCACTAGATTCAGTTGGTTTTGAATCTTCACTCTTTGGTTCTTGAGCTTTTGATTCTTCAATTGGTTTTGATTCTTCAGGTTTGACACTTTCAGTTGTACTAGTTTCTTCAGTCTTAGCTTGTTCAGTTGATTTTGATTCTTCAATAGTTTTATCTTCAGTCTTAGCTTCTTCAGTAGTTTTATCTTCCTCAGTTGATTTGGATTCTTCACCAGGTTTAACATCATCTTTATTTTCTTCATCTTTCTTTTCTTCATCCTTAATATCTTCCTTAACAATAGCTCTTTCATTTTCAATTAAATTTTCAAATCTTGGTTCAACATCAAGAACACCTTGATTCTTTAAATCTTCACCATTACCACCATAACTTTTTGGTACCCAATCACCCAAATTTTTATTTAATTTTTTACCATCACCAACAACAACAAATTTATCAGCAGTTTCTTTTGAAACAAATGGTTTAATTAAAGTAAAAACCCAACTCATTAACATTGGAACATTAATAAAATATTTAGCATCTAATAATTCAGGATAATATCTTTGAAAAATATTAATAGTTTTTTTTGTTGCTTCTTTTGATTCACTATCCATTTTAAAAAATGATACATTATAATAATCATGAATTTGAATCATATATGAAGTTTTTTCTTGAGTAAAATCTAATAAACTAATACCTTTTTCCATTAATCCAATTCTCCATCTTAAAAATCCTTCTAAATCACCAAACATTTCATGTTTATCTTTAACAGCACCATATAAATTCCAAGTAATAATTCTTTTTATATTATTAATTTCATTTGATGTAATAAATGCTGTATCATTTAATAAATCTTTATGAGTTTCTTTAAATGCTGCTTTTAATGGATTAAAATCTTTTCTCCATTTTAAAGTATCTAATAATTGAGATTTAGATTCTTCAATATTAAAATTATTTGCAACTAAAAATTTATTTAAAAATCTTTCTTTAATAATTGAATCACAAGTATTTAAATCATAACCCCATAATTCACTATATTTAGATTCTTTAATAATATTTGGTAATAATTTTTCAAATTTTTCATAAGCTAATTGTTTTTCAACTTCATTTAACATTTTTGATTGGTTTTGTTTGTTCGTTGGTTTGTTCAATGGGTGAGGGAGAGGAAGAAAATAAGAAAAATTTCACTCCTTAAAAAAAAAAAAATTGAAAAAAAAAAAATCAACAACAAAAAAAATGTGGCAATTTTTTTTATTCACCTTTTTTTAGCCTTTAAGCATGGTTAAGAAAAATTGCCCCTAATCCCTGTGTGCACGGCTTCCCTTCATGCATTAGAATCATTCATTTCTCTTTTATTAATCAATCTTATCAGATCATAAAACAATTGTCTGACATTAGTTAAAAACAACTTCGAATCCAGATCATACAACTTGTAGTAATAATGGGTCATTATCCAATCATTACAATAAAGCAATTACTAAACTATCTAATTAATTTACAACTTACAATTGAAAAAAAAAAAACATTACTTTAATACTTTTATTATCATTATACTACAATAAATAATTCCCACCCATTATAATAACATGTAGGTTTATAAATCTCTACAATTCCACCATCACCAACATAAACAATTCTACCATCAACACACCATCGTTTTTTCCAATCTTCTTGATCTTTATCAACATAAACTTTTGCCATTATACTTTTTTTTTGACTATTAATATTAACATTATTAATACAAGAATCTAATTTTTTATAATAAACTCTATCATCTTCAATATGTTTACCATTATCATAAGCTTTTTGCATAATTTCCATAATTCCATCAGAATCTAATTCATTAAATTGTATTAAATATAAATCATTTTTTTTAATATCAGTTTTTGGTGAAATTTTAAATTTTTTTTCTAATGAATGCATTAAAGTAAATAAAACATAACAATGAGGTCCTATTAATCTATCATCATTTAAATCAATTATACCTTTATAAGATTGATTTTTTTGTAAATTTTCATATGCTGCTTTTTTAAAACGTTCTGATCCTAATTTTCGATTTTCTAAACTATCAGAATCTGATACAATTGCTGAATGAAAACCCCATGATGTTACAACTAAACTTCTTATACTTTCAACATTTTCAATTAATTTATCTTGTTCCAAAATTTTACTACCAATTGGAAATTTAATTTCAAAATTTGATAATGGTTGTATATTACCAATAAAAATTCTTGAAATTGATTCAGCAACTGATTGATGATTTATACTTGTTGATAAGGCATTACCTGTACCAGTCGGAATAATTGCTATACTTAATTTTAATAAATCTCTTGTTGGTTGTAAATTATTAACAAATTCATGTACTGAAGTATCACCTGATAAAAAAATTACTGTTGAACTAGATCCAAAACTTTTTGAATGATCTGGAATTGTTCTATTTGATGCAGTTGATACATAAACATGTGGTAATCCAAATGCTTTTAATAATGGTAATAAAATTGTAAAATATATTCCTGATGATTTATGATTCCCAGAAAATTTTGATTCAATAACTGCCAAATTACGTAAATGAATTGGTAAATTTTTATTATTATAATCAGTTGAATATGATGATGAATAATTTGTTTTCTTAACTAATTTATAATTAACAACATATTGTTGTAAATTTGATGGAATTGTTGTTAATGTATGTTCAATTAATTTTGGTGATAATGGTTCTTGATCTTTATAACAAAATAATTTATATTTATTTGATTCATCATCTTGTGCAATTACTAATGGTATTTCATTATTATCATTATCGTTATTCATTTTTTTTGTTATGATTTTGGTTAGTACGATTGTTTTTTTTGGTCTTTTTAATTCTATATGGGTATTTTTGAAAATAGGTTTGAATTGATTGTTAGTTTTGTTTGGCCCCCCTTTTTTTTTTGTTGTTGTTGTTGTTTTTCTAATTTGTCAGCAAAAAATTTTGGTTGATTGAAGGGTTATTTTATTGTGAATAAAGAGAGATACCACTCTTGATTTAATTGAATGTTGAATAATTAGTTAATAAATAGTCTCTTTTAATATAAGTTGGTTATTTTTCCAGAAAAAAAAAAAAAAAAAAAAAAAAAAAAAAAAAAAAAAAAAGTGGCTTCTTTTCTTTTGTTAACAAGAAAAAATAAAAATAAAAATCTCGCTTTCGCTGCCCAATTTTCGGATCCTGCTAAGCTAGTCTACTTGTGTTTCTACTCCTCTTTTTCTCAATCAAATATATATAAGATAGTTGGTTAGTTAGGTTATGATTGATGATTAACTAATGGGCTATTTTGATCATCAATTGGGTTAGTTAGTTTATTAAAGAAGTTCTGATTGATAGCCTAACAATAAAGAAACAAACCTCATCACTCAAAAAACAAGACAACAAAAAAACAAACAAAGTTTATAACCTTAAAAAAGAAAGAACACATATGTATGGATAGCAGTATTTTCTATTCCTATAGTAGTAGTCTAAACTATAAGTTACATTGCAATAGAATTTTCATAGGCCAATTCAGCTGCTACTACTAGTCTGATTTATTTATTTAGAATATTTGGATTTTTGAATTTTGATTATCAAATTGTAAATCAGATTTTCGTAATGAGCTGTGCCTACAACTTTTGGGTCTTGTTATCAACCATATAGTCAAGTTAAAGGTGGTAAGGCGTGCTTAAAAAAAAAATACATTTAATTCTGTAATAAATAAATTTCATGAATACGGGATCGAGATGCATATAATTAATTAAAAGAGTTATTTGCAAATAAGGTTGATGAGTAGGCTCTCTCACTTTCTTCATTTTTTTTTTTTTTAAATGAATTGGATACAGACTCATACATGTGCAGTTTACCAATATTTCTGTATAGAATGAATGCCTAAAATGGAATAAATTCTTGTTGATCATTGTGATTTTTTTAGGCCTGTGTGCTCATTTTAATAATTAACTTTGTTCTTTGAATGTTTAAAGATATGAATTATACAGTATTCCCATTTCCTACCATAGTGTAGCTATTGTTGGATGGTTGACCTTGACTTATAATTACTTACTGTATACGTATATATATATATATTGTTATTAAGGATGTTATAGTACCTGGTAAGTTTTATCAATCAGGTTTTAATCAAATGTTATCCGATTGATATATATAAAAAATTATAGCTGCTCTGCAACATAATTAATTATGCAGCTCTGTAAGATAATTAAATTTTCTATATGCTTTTATGGGTCTTGTTTGTATTCTTGACCGCGGTATTACAATATAATGGATATATATAGATTATAATAGGTTATAATTATCAATGGTACTGTTAGTATATAAAATGTAATTTGTTCCTTATTTTAAGGATATAAATATTTTTAGACTATAAAAATCAGTATCATTCCACAAAGATGTAAAGTTTCATAATCTTCCTGGTTTGTGGTTAAGCTCGTGTTGACTGATTAGGAACCAATTTTAGGAGACCGGTTTTCCGTGTTTCTAAAACAGGCATTAAGATTTTCCTTTATAGGAACTCCGATTTTATTTTATAGGAGTTACGGTACAAAGTACACGGAATTCCGATAACGCGGAATATTAATTTAAATAAAATTAACGCGACAAAATTGATTAATTCAAATAGTAAAAATTATTTTAGTGGCAAAATACAAGACTTTTCTTAAAACTTTAATGATTGGTTTAAAACATACAAATAGAACTTTCAAATTGACAATATTTATTGTATAATCTGAGTTTTTTTTGCGTTATTGTACCAGAAAACTGCAGTTAGATATTGTGTGGAGGATTGATTCGATTATTAGTTCATTTAGGCCGATAGTAGCCAACTTTGGTATACTAATCACTACTCACTGGTATTTTTGTGGAACTGCAATATATACTTTAATACATATTACTATCTTTATTATCATAACCTGCTAGTATATGTTATTTCACGGTGTATTGTTAGTGAAGATTTCTAAAATCTCGACCTAGATGCTATTAATATATGATATCTATACCCAAACAAATATCTTATCACACCAACTTTGTCACCACGATAAAAATTCATGCCTATTTCTTCCATAACCCATCAAGAGTAATTTCTTGAATTAAGACTATTATATCCAGTGAAGTAGCACATACTACTATTAAACAGGTTAACAACTAATCTTGATTAACAAAAAAAAAAAATCCAATTTTTTTTATTTCTCATCGCGTACTAGTTTTCTCTCAACCAAACAAAAAAAATTGTGGTATGAGCGCTCCTCAAACCACCACCACAAAATAAATTAAACAAATTTTTTTTTTTTTTTTTTCTGAATTTTCTACAAAAACAACATATAAAACATGACGACTTTAATAGATTATTATGAATTATTAGGGTTAACACCCGCGTGTACGACTGATGAAATTAAAAAAGCATATAGAAAACATGCATTAAAACATCATCCTGATAAAGGTGGTGATGCACAAATTTTTTCAAGATATTTAGAAGCAAAAGAAACTTTAGAAGATCCAGATAAAAGAAAAAAATATGATTATCAAAGAAGAGCAACAACTAATACTACAAATACCACGACAACAACCGGATTTAGTTCTTTTACTAGAACCAAATCACCATCAAAATCAACTTTTACAACTTATAAAAGTACATCAAGAACTGGTGGATTTGATTCAAGTTATTATACATCTTCAACATCTAATACTAGAGATAGATCATATAATGCAAATCCTTATCAATCATCAAGTGGGGTTAAAAATGTTTTTAGAAATTTTTATGATAGAAATAAACATCATTCTTATACAAGTAGTAAAAAACAACCATATACAGAAAGATATAATTATTATGAAAAAGAAAAAACATCAACTACAAATAAACCATCAAATGAATCAACATGGGGTATGCCAGAAAATGATTATTATAATGAAGATGATGGAGTTGAAGATGATAGTGATAGTGATTTAGATGAAGATGAATTTTATTATGCAAGTTCAAGTGCTAATAACAATAATAATACTAATAATCAACAACAATCAAATCCTTATGCAGCAGATGAACCAACTGATCCAGATCCAAATGTTCATTATGAATTTGAAATTCCAAATCAAAATCCAACTAATAATACTAATAATATTAATAAAGAAAAAACTAAATATTATGAATCTGATTCTTCATTAACATCATCAGTTGAAGAAGAAGAAAAAAATCCAACTAATTCAAAACGACATTTTGGTACAAATTATAATAATTTTAGATCTGAAAATTTAATAGATTCAGAAGAAGAAGAAGAAGAAAATGAACAACCTGAAATGGTTGATTTAACTAATGATTCAGATTATGAAGAATCATCAAAAAGAGAATTTAATGATTATGAAGAACCTTCAAAGAAAAGAAAACCAAATACAAATAATACCCCACCACCTCCAACAACTGGTAAACGACAACCAAGATTAGATAGTGATGATGAAGAAAGTGATGAAAATGATAATGATTCAATATTAAAAAGTCCAAAGAAAAAATCAAAACCAAATACTTATCAATCAATGAAAAATGATATATATAATCAACCACCTTTTACAGAAACAAATGGTAATTTTGAAATGAATGAAATGTTTAGTACAATAAATGGTAAACCAAAAACTACTTCAATAAATCAAAATGAACCTGAAAAATTTGAACCATCATATATAGATCCAATGAAACAACCAAATTTTAATACAACTTCAACACCTGTTAATACACATCGACCAAAAACTTTTAAACCAATTAATACAAAATTATTTGATTTAAAAGATGATATAACTGTTTTACAATTAAATCCTCCAATTCCACCATCACCACCAGATTTATTAAATGTTAATAAAGCTTCATTAGATCATTATGGTATTATGATTGAACAATATCAAAATCAATGGAATATTTATAATCAAAAAATGAATTTTTATCAACAACAACGAATTCAAGCAGATCAATCTTATGGATTGGAATTTTTTAAAACAAGTCAAGGTATTAAAGAATATATGACTGCATTACAAAATGATGCTAAAGTAAAACAATTATGGCAATCTGCTTATGAAGCTCATATAAGAGTTATGAATGATTTCATTAGAGTTAAAGATCATGTTGAACATTAGGAGGGTTGTTATATACTACTTTTGTATAAAAAAAAACTGTTATTTATTTAATTATTTATTAAACTATTTTAGAATTAAAAAGAAAAAACTCAGGAGTAATGTAGTCTTTTTATTGTTCTTCCGTGCCGACCTTTTAGGTTAAAAAAACCTCGACACGAAGTATATTTTATTTGTGAAATTTTTCAAAAAAATAATTTTTTGTAAAATCGCGACACATCACCAAAAAAAAAAACACAATAACAACAAAAATGAATTTTCTAGGGAAATGGACGGTTTTATTTGTTGGTGTAATATTCCATTTACTCTTTACAATGTCAATTTTTGACATTTATTTTGTATCACCATTAGTTCATGGAATGAAACATTATGAAACTCCTAATCCACCACCAGCAAATAGATTATTTTTAATTGTTGGTGATGGATTAAGAGCTGATAAATGTTTTGATAATATTACACATCCAAGAACTGGTAAAACAGAATATTTAGCACCATTTATTAGATCTAAAGTTTTAAATGATGCAACTTTTGGAATTTCTCATACAAGAATGCCAACAGAATCTAGACCAGGTCATGTTGCAATGATTGCAGGATTTTATGAAGATGTTAGTGCAGTTACAAAAGGTTGGAAAGAAAATCCAGTTGATTTTGATTCTGTATTTAATCAAACAAGACATACTTATAGTTATGGTAGTCCAGATATTTTACCAATGTTTGCAGATGGTTCAAATGATCCAAATCGAATTGATACAATAATGTATGAAAGTAATTTTGAAGATTTTACAAAATCATCAATTGAATTAGATAAATTTGTTTTTCAACATGTTGATGAATTATTTGATAATGCTTTAAAAGATGAAGAATTATTTAAAAAATTACATGAAGATAAAATTATATTTTTTTTACATTTATTAGGTATTGATACTGCAGGTCATGGTTATAGACCTTATAGTTCAGAATATTATGATAATATTCAATATATTGATTCTAAAATTAAAGAATTAGAATCAAAAATTGAAAATTTTTATAATTATGATGGTAAAACTAGTTGGATTTTTACAGCAGATCATGGTATGAGTGATTTTGGTTCACATGGTGATGGTCATCCAAATAATACAAGAACTCCATTAGTTTGTTGGGGTGCAGGTATTCCAAAACCAAATAAAAAAGCAAAAGGTGATCATGATGAATATAGTGAACCATGGAATTTAAATAGTGTTAAAAGAAATGATGTTAATCAAGCAGATATTGCAAGTTTAATGAGTTATTTAATTGGTATTAATTATCCTTCAAATAGTGTTGGAGAATTACCATTAAATTATTTAGATACTGATGATTTAACAAAAGCAAAAGCTTTAAGTTCAAATGCTTTTGCAATTGCTGAACAATTTTTAGTTAAAGAAATTGAACAATCAAATAGACAAATGAATTTTAAAAGTTATTCAAAATTAATTAATAATTTATCAATTGAAAATAGAAAAAAAGAAATTTTATTATTAATTGAAAATAATGATTATAATAATGCAATTAAAAAATCTGAAGAATTAATGACTTTAAGTTTAGAAGGTTTAAGATATTTACAAACTTATAATTGGTTATTTTTAAGAACTTTAGTAACATTTGGATTTTTAGGTTGGATTGGTTATTCAATTACATCATTTTTACATTTATTTATTGTTGATACTAATCAAGAAAAAGAAAATAATTCAATAATAATTAAATCTTTTGCAATTTTAATTTTTTCAATTATTAGTTCAATATTTATTTATCAAAAACAAGCAATTAATTTTCATTCATATTCTTTTTTCCCAGTTTTTTTTTGGTATCAAATTATTGAACATTGGGATACAATTAATAAAGGTATTAAATTATTAATTAATAGAGTTCCATCAACTAATAATAAATATCAAATTGCAATTTTTACATTAATATTTGGAATTATTTTAATGGAATCAATTGTTTATGGATATTTTCATAGAGAAATTTTTTCAATTATTTTTATTGTTGGAATGTTTTGGCCATGGATTGAAGATTCAAAATTATCATGGTTAAATAAAAAATTAAGTTTAGCATGGGCAATTAATTGTTTAATTATGAGTTGTTTTACTTTATTACCAGTTATAAAAGAAGAAGATTTATATCAAGTTTTGGGTGGTGGATGTTTAATGTTAATAATTGGAATATATTTTTCTTATTATTTAGGTAATCAATTAAAATTATCAACATTTAGTTTATTAATATCTGGATTACAAATTGGTTTAATTGCATTATCAATTTTAGTAACTCATTCATCAGCAAATTTAGTTAAAAATAAACAAGGATTACCATTAGGAAATCAAATTATTGGATGGTCAATTATGATTAGTTCATTATTAATACCATTTTTACATTATTTTAATCCAATTGAAGATTATAAACATCGATTATTAACATTATTTTTAACATTTTCACCAACTTTTATTATTTTAACAATTAGTAATGAAGGATTATTTTATATATCATTTTTTTCATTATCAATATTATGGGTTGAATTTGAATCATATTTTTATAATTCAAAAAATATTAAAAAAAAATTATCATTACAAGAATTTCGAATTTCATTATTTTTTTTTTATTTAGTTCAAATTGGATTTTTTGGTATTGGTAATATTGCATCAATTAGTGCATTTTTTTTGGATCCTGTATTTAGATTAACAACAGTTTTTGATCCATTTTTAATGGGGGCATTATTATTATTTAAAATTTTGGTACCATTTGCTGTTTTAAGTTGTTGTTTAGGAATTTTAAATTTAAAAATTGGTGTAACAAAATCTGCATTATTTAGTATGGTTTTGGCAATTTCTGATATTTTATCATTAAATTTTTTTTATTTAGTTGTTGATGAAGGTAGTTGGTTAGATATTGGTACTGGTATTAGTCATTTTAGTGTTAGTAGTGGATTATGTGTTTTTATGATTTTATTAGAATATGCAAGTGGGATTTTAACATCAGGAGTTAGAATTAAAAATACAAGTAATATAAATAAAAATAAGTAATTAATTTAATCTATTAATAATAATAAAAAATATACAAAAAATCTCTAAGAACCTTTTTGACGTTTTTGATCATTAGATTGATCAGAATTTGCAGGTCGTTTTTCACCAACATTACCACCACCTCGTTGTTGTTGATTAGTACTCTTATTTTGATGACTAAAAGTAGGTCTATTAAAAGTTGGTCGTTGATTAGTATTAGTATTACCTTTTGGTAATCTTGATGCTAAACTGGTACTTGCATTGGTGGTAGTATTATTACCAGCTTGTTGTTGCTTTTCTTGACCTTTAATTTGAATACTTCTATTTGGTTGTGTTGTTGTTGTACCTGCTGAATTTGGTTTAAATGCTGGTTTTTGTGTACTTGGAACAGGTATACCAGTTGGTTTAGCTGTTGTTGTAGTAGTAGGTGTTGTACCAGATTGTTGTTGTTTTCTCATTCCTTCTAATTTTTTTTGTAATAAACTATTTCTTAATTCAGCTTCTTTTTTAGCTTGTGCAACAGCTTTTTCAACAGCTTCTTTTTTCTCTTTTTCAATTTGTTCTGGTGTTAATCCATTATTAGAAGTATTAGAAGATTCATATTTAGTTTTTAATTCTTCAATTTCTTTATTCTTTTGTTCTTCTAATTTTTTCTTATGTTCTTGAATAATTTTATTTGCATTTTCTTTCATTGATGCTGCACTTTGTTTTTTAAATTCATCAACTGCTTGTGTTTTTGCTTGTTGTAATTTAGTTTCAATTTCTTTTGATTGATTTTCATATTCTTTTTGTAAATTGGAAATTTTTTCATTTAATTTTTGAATTTCTTCATCATTATTGGTAGTAGAAGTAGAAGTGGCTGTAGGTGGAGTATTCTTTAATTCTTCAATTTGATTATTTAATTCAACAACTTTTTGTTGTAATTCAGAATTTTGAGTTTCCAATTTATTTTTAATTTCAACAAGTTGTGAATCATTAGATTCAGTGGACTCATTAGTTGTAGTATTAGAAGCTAATTGTTCACATTTAGTTGTTAATTCTTCAACTTGCTTCTTTAATGAATCAATTTCTTGTTGTTTAGTTTCAACTTCTTGTTGTTTACTATCCAATTCTTTTTGTTTATTATCCAATTCTTGTTGATTATTACCTTCACCATTAGTATTAGCATTAGCATTAGTAGATGCCTCTTCTAAAGCCTTCTTTGTAATTTCCAATTCTTTTTGTAATTCAGCCAACTTGGTATCATTATTTTCACCAGTTTGATTATTAACAACTTGAACTTCAGCCAATTCTTTTTCTTTTGCTTCTAATTGTGATTTTAATGAATCAATTTCTAATTTAAATCCTTTACTTTCTTCTCTTCTCTTTTTTAATTTTTCTTGAGATTCTGCTAATAATTTATTAAATCTTGTTTGTAATATATCATGAGTTGATTTAATTTCATCTCGTTCTTTAATCAAAACTTCATTATTTGAATTTTTATTTGTTAATTCAGTTTCAACTTGTTGTAATTTTGTATTCAATTCATTATTTTTATTAGTTAATTCATTATTTTTATTTGTCAATTCATCATATAATGATTGTAATGATTGTTTTGATTTTGTTAATTCTTCAACTTGTTTCTTTAATAAATCATTATTTTGTTTTAATAAACCAACTTCATCTCGTAATTTTTGTAATTCAGTTGGATCAATTCTATTATATTTATTCATAATATTTTCAACTCGATTTTTCCAAGATTTAATTTCTTCATCTTTTTGTTCCAATTCTTCTTTATGAGTTTCATTCAAAATATTAGATTCTCTTAATTTTTCATTTAATGGTTCAATTTCTTCTTGTAATGATTGTAATTTAATTTCCAAATCATTACTCTTTTTTTGATAAAATTCAGATTGACCTCTTAATTGTGAATTAGATTCTCTCAAAATATTCATTTCATTTAATTTATTCATAATATTTTCATGTTCTTTTTCAATTTCTTCAACATTATTTGATCGATTTTGTTCATTTGATAATTCTAATCGAACTTGTTCTAATTCAGTTGTTGTATAGGTTAATTGTGAACTTAATCTTCTTGATTCTTGTTTTGTTAATTCTAATGAAACTTCCAATTTTTCTTTTTCTTGTTTTAAATATTTAATAATTTGTCTTAAATTACCTTCTTGAGAATCATTATTACCTGATGATTGACCTTCCTCTTGATAATCAACTTGTTGTTCAGTTCCAATTGAATTTTTTTCCAATTGATTAATTAAATTCATATTTTGTTCATTTAATTGAGAAATTTTAGATTGTAAAGTTTCAATTTCTTGTTCCATTGTAAATTTTTGTGATTGCCAACTTTCTTGATTTGATTCCAAATTATCTTTTGAAATTTTTGCTTCTTGTTGAAATTTATTATGTTCTTGTTTTAATTGATTTAATTCATTTCTTAATTCTTGTAAATTATTTGTTGCTTCAGCATGTTTCTTTAATTCTTGTTCATAATTATCTTGAGCTTCTTTTGAAATTTTGGATTGATTAATTAAATCTTGTTTTAAATTATCTTGAATATTATTTAATCTTTCAATTTCATTATTTAATTCATTTAATTTAATTTCCAATTGTTTCTTTTCATTAGAAATTTTTGATAATTTTTCATTTTCTTTATCTTTAAATTCTGATAATTCTTTATAAGCTTTTGTTAATAAATCATTAGTATTATTAATTTGATTATTTAATGATTCAATTTCTTGTTGTTTTGATTGTAATTCTTTATCCATTTGTTCTCTAAAAGAATCATTTGCTTCAGTTAATGATGATAATGAATCTTCTGCACCTTTTGCAACATTTGTCATTTCTTTAACTCGATCTTCTGCTAATTTTAAATCATGTTTACAACTATTTAATTCATTTGTTAATTCAACAATTTGATCATTTAATTTTTCATTAGCAGATTTTTCACCATTTGGTGATTGATAAATTTGTAATTTTTCTTCAATTAATTTTTTTAATGATTCAACCTGTTGTAATTTTAATTCTGCTTGTTCTTTTGAATGTAATGCAGTTGTTAATTCTTCTTTTGTTGATGATAATTTTTCATTTAATAAATCAATTCGTTGTTGATATTCTGATTGATCATGATCTTTTTTCAATTGTAATCGTTTAATTTCTTCTTTATTTGATTCAATTTCTTTTGATAATAAATTATTTGAATTTGTTAATGATTCAATTTGTTCAATTAATTTGGATTTATCATTATTAAATTGTTCTTTTAATTGATTATTATTATATTGTAAATTTTCAATAACATTATTTAATTTACCTTTTTCTTCAAATAAATCATTATTTTCTTTCTTTAATCGATCTTCAATATTTTGTTTTAAAGATTTTTCAGATTTTAAATTATCAACTTCATTTTTTAAACTATTATTTAAAGATTTTGTATCAATAATTTCTGAACTTAATTGTTGTAAATTAATTTCTTGTTTTGACATTGTTTGTTGTAATAAAGAATTATTTTTTTTAATTTCTTGATTTTCAATTTTATAAGTATCTAAACTTTCTTGTAATAATTTAAATCTATCATTAATTAATTCTAATTGACCTTTTGATTTGGTTAATTGTAAATTTAAATCACTTTTTTGTTCATATAATTGTTGTAATTGATTATTTAATGTATCAATAGTTAATTTAGATTCTTGTTTATAATTTTCAAAAGATTCTTGTGATTCATTTAATTTATTTGTTAAATTATCATTTTGATTAATTAATTTTTCAATATATTCATTATTATTAGGATTTTCTGATGATTCTTTATTTTGAGAAATTCTTCTAAACATATCACGTTCTTGAGTTAAAACTTGAATTTTTTTATTACAAGATTCCAAATCAGATTGTAATTTTTCAATAGCATTTTCAGCTCTTTTAACAGCTTCAGATTCTAATTCTTCAATTTTTTTCTTTGCTTCTTGTTCTTCTTGTTCCATTTTATTTCCTAATTGACGTGTTGCCTTTAATAATTGTTCATTTTGTTGTTGCATTTCAATAATATTTTTAAATAAAACTAATCTTTCAGATATTAATTTATCAGTATCAGATTCATTAGTATTACCAGATAATAAATCTTTTAATTGATGTTGTTCGTCACTTGTTAAAGGTGATTCATTTTCACTAAACATATGAATTTGAATTAATAAATGTTGAACTTGTCTTGATAAATCACGTAATTGTTGATTAACTAATCCTTGTTCTCTTAAAGAATCATTTAATTTAATATCATTAGATTTTAATTTATTTTTTAAATCATTATTTTCAGATTCTAATTTTTCAAAATTAATACTAAATTCTGTCAAATCTTGTTCTAATCTTTCTTTTTCTTCTCGTTCTGCTAAAATAGTTGGTGCATGATTTTCCATTTCTTCAACAATTTGATCCATTTCTTTTCTTAAAGTTTCATTTTTATATTTTTCTCTTTCTAATCTGGTTTTTGTTTCTTGGAAATCACTATATAATTGAACTAATGATCCACCATTCTTTTGAATTTCTGAAATAATTTGTGCTGATGGTGAAAATACAAGATTATTATTATTACTAGTTAATTTTTTAACTGGTGTTGAAGGTTCATTAGAATTTGATGAAAAAGATGATTGAAATTGTGATTCTAATTTTGATAAATGATTTTGTAAATTATTTGCACGTTTTTTTTCTTTATCAGCAAGATTTTTATATTTTAATAATTCATTATTATTTAATTCTCTATCATTTGATAAATTTTTTTCCAAAATTTCAATTCTTTTTTTAGAATCATTTGCTGATTTTTCCCATAATTCACATAATCTTTGTTGACTTGACATTTCTTTTTTAAAAGATTCTTCATTTGATGCAATAGTTGTTTTTAAATCTTGAATTTTAATTAATGAATCATCATATTTTTTATTTAATGATTCTAATCTTTTATTTAAAGATTCTTGTGTCATTTTTAAACTTTTATTTTCTGATGTTAAAGAATCACATTCACTTGTTAAAGTTGAAATTTGTTTTAATTTATCTAATTTAAAATTTTTAATTTCTTCATTTTTTGCTTGTAATTCTTTTTCATACCATTCATTTGATCTTTTTATTGATTCTAATTCTTGATTTAATTGTTGTTCTTTTAATCTTGTAGTTAATGAAGTTGATCTTGTATTTGTTAATTGATTTTCCAAATCACTAATAATTTTTCGATTTTCTAATTGATTTTTTGAACAATTATCTAATTCTTTTCTTAAATTCGTTAATTCTAAATTTCTTCTTTCTAATAAATCTAATGTTTGTCTTTTTTCTTCATTTAAATTATTTAATTTTGATTTTAATGATTCTAAATTTTCATTTAAATTTTTTGAATTATTAGATTGATTTGATTGAAGTTTTTCCAAATCATTTTTTTCTTTTGATAATTGTGTTAATTTGGTATCAAGAGTTTGTTTTTCTTCAGTTATGGTGGTAATTTGTTGTTTCATTGATGATATTTTTTCTGTATAATCATGAATTGATTGTTCTATTATTGTTAGTACTTTTTTTCAAATTTTTTTATATACATACCATAATTTACTTGATCTAACATTTGTTGAGATTTTAAATTTTGCATTTCTTCTGCTCTTGCAGTAATTTTTTGTAAAACTGGTATTGGTAAATTTGATACAAATGATACATCTAAGGTTAAAAATTGTGCAACAAATTTTGGTTTAACACTTGTATCTTGACCAGTTTTATCACTTAATGGTCCACCAGTGGTGGTTGGACCACTAGTTACAAGTGATGATGCTGCATTTGCTGGTTGTGATGACGCGTTTTCATCATTAGTATTAGTAGAATTCTCTGGATCCCGATATGGGGTTGTTTTGTCGTTATCAGACATTCTTCTTTTTATTCTTTCGTTTTTTAAAGAAAAAAAAAAAAAAAAAAAAATAAAACTGATTAGTCACCTTTATTGAAAATTTTTGATGATTTTTATTCAGGTAAACTAAATATAGTTTTTATGAAAGAATTGAGTTATGCTAAAAGAAGATTGATATAAATTTCAATTGATTAAAAAAATAAAAAAGAAAGTGTTGACTTTTTTTTTGTGATGAAAACGAAAAAAAAAAAAAAAAAAAAAAAAAAAAAAAAAAGAGGTTGGCTTTTTTTGTATGTTGTGTGGGTTAGTTTTTTAGTACTGCTTGAAATCACGGTTAAGAAGTGGCGATTTTAAAGTTTTTGTGGTGATGATCAAAATTATATAAGAAAATCTGACATGTTGGGAGGAATCAAAAACAATACTTGCTGTTAGAAATATTATGTAAGCATTGAAATTTCTTATGTAATCCTTGCTTGAGTCGTTTTACGCGATAATTTCGCGTTATAGTTGTAAGCTTGTTTGTTAGTTTTGTACTAGTTTGTACTTGATGATGATAGTTTGATCTAATTATCAGTATCAAGAGAAGGAGTTTGTTTGACAGAACTAAAATTAACATGATTTGAGGTTAATAAATTTGATTATTGCCAATTTACTGCTTTTGATCCTTCTTTCAAATGATTAAACAATATACAGTATATACAATTGTATATGTATAGGTCTTAATTAGGTATGTACAAGTACATTAATAATGTACAGTAACACTGTCTATTATATATACTGTATATTAAATTTGGAATGTTTAAATCGATCTAATTCTAGTGTATGGTTTTTTGACATGGCAAAGAAATATTGACTAATCAATCAGTCAGAAGTATTTATACATAGGCCTTTAGTTGAGAATTCTTTCGGTTTTTGTGTAGAGCTCCTAAGCTTTTCTTGTATAGTTAGTGAGTATTATTATTCACTTTTAATTAATTCAAGCTGCACCATGGTTTTAATAGCGGTATCATGCTCACACTGCATATATATATATACATGTATGCTATATAAAATCTTTTCTGATGAATTCAACTAGTGCTCTAGAGCTCAATTATCAACAATACGTATTTCGATCAACTTTGAATTTAAATTTACTTAAGGAAACCATGACTTTTAATTATTTCGTCTGATATTATATATATACTACTCCAAGACCATGGATGCATGCATGCATAGTATATATGATTAGGTATAAATATGACACATGTGCGATATACCATTTGTAATTTAAACTATATATTTATATTGCTTCAAGTTATATTTTAAGCTGAATTATTTTTTTTCCAATGGGCTTGGCTATTGATTCTATGGTATATCAAATATTTTATCAATAATCTAATACCAGTAATATAAATATTGTACTTGATCAATCGATTAAACAAATGTCTGACAATCTTTGACTCTATCTTAGCTTTATCAAAGGATTTGAATGTTCATTTTGCTCGAATAATATTAATATTATCATGGTGTTAAATTTAAGATAATTCCCGAAAATATGATCTCAAAATCTATAGCTGATGAAGTAACTTTCCGATATGTTTATAGGTATGATTTATATCTGTTAAGACGTTATATACAGAAACTATCGTAAAATGATCTATGATTTAGTTCCTTAAGCAGCAGTATATGTGTCTACTATAGCAAATAGTCAACATATATCTCAATTCTGAAAGCAATAGAAATAATATATACTAATTGATCAACTTTCAATAGAATAATTCTATTTCAATTGTAATTCATGGTTGGAAATCTTTAATTAAGTTCAATTGCGACTCACTTAGGTATAAATTAATGCTATACAGTTGTTAAAAAAGTATCATATCTGATCAAGATTGGCTTGAGCTAGGTTAAAACCTTTCTGGTTAATATGGGTTGACTATTTTGCTTTGACTTGATCATCAAAAGCATATGAAAATATTAGTTTTAGAATACTGTAGTACAATGGTTACCAATTTATAGTTGTTCAACTGCCTGACTCCTAGCCTAGCTACCTTAAAATGTTACTCTGGTATTTACAATGTTTAATAATGCTATAGATATAAGCTGGCATATTTTGCAATGGTGGCTTATATTATCAATTGTATGCCAGTCTCAAATGATACTGATCCTGTTACAGTTAAGCCATTAAAGCATCTCTAATAGTTTACAAATTTATGACAGTTTTACTCGGTAAATTCCCATTGTAATTGGCTATGGAACTAACACAAATCAATCGAGTGATATATATGAGTAGACTAATTGTATATACTAAATCTATTTAGGTATAATCCATCATTACACTACCTTGTAAAAAACCTCTCCTCACCCAAGATAATTTTACGCGAGATTGATAAGATTCTTTCTCCTATTCACCTGCATGTTTAAGGTTTTAAAAGTATTAATAAAAAAAATCGCGAAAAAAAATATTATATAATAAATTGCTACAAAAAAACTTATTTTTCCCAACTATCCCGAAAAAAAAAAAAAAAAAAAAAAAAAAAAAAAAAAAAAAAAAAAAAAAAAAAAAAAAAAAAAAAAAAAAAAAAAAAAAAAAAAAAAAAAAAAAAAAAAAAAAAAAAAAAAAAAAAAAAAAAAAAAAAACCACCACACGAAAAAAAAAATTCTCATTTTTTTAACAATTCAATGCCATCAATACAACAAAAATGTCAATATTTGATACAATTCCATTAGAAATCAAAAGAATTATTTGGATTTTTTCATTATATGGAGAACCCGAATGGAAAGATCAAGATTTTCATTCAAATATATCATGTTTAATGTTAGTAAATACTGATTGGTTTGATAACATTTTATCATTAATTTTTGAAAATTTCTCTCCAATGTTTTATCAAGAACAATGTTTAAATTATAAAAATAATGAATTAAATGAAACATTTCAATATAATCCTCCAACAAAATTAAGTCTTGCAAGTTATCAAATATTTTTAAAATTATTAAGAAGTACAAAACAACATAATAATTTAGAAAGAACAACATTTAAATATTTTCGTTTTATTAAAACTTTATCATTAAATAAATATGTTAATTTATCATTAAAATCATTACAATCACAACAATCAATTCAAAGATTACAATTTTTAAATTTAACAAAATTATCATTTTTCGTTGGTCAAATTCCTTCAGAAACTAATTTTGATATTTTTTGTCCATTAATTCAAGAATTAAGAATTTATGTTTCAAGAGGTGGTACAATGAGTAATAAAAATAGTTCATCTTCAGCAAATAAAGTAAAATATCAAACAGCAGCAAGATTAATTGAATCATGTTCAAATAAATTTTTAAAAGATTTAACATTAAGTCAAACTGATTTTTATGATGGTGTATATAAAATTTTTGATGAAATTGAATATCAAGTTCAAAATATTGAAAAATTATCATTAGGTATTAATAGTGGACCAGGAATGGTATCAAATTTTACATTTGAACATTTACCAAAATTAGTATCAAAAAGTACAACAACTCTTATATTAAGTGGGACAATGAAATATTTATATAAAGATAATTATTATTCAACAACAACTTGGGATGAAATTAAACATAATTTTGATAATATAACAAAATTATCAATAAATGATCATCATAGAGAAAGACAATCAACTAGTTATTCAGTTGAAGATTTTAATATTGATATAATTGATACAATTTTTAATCCAAATAATGCTATTTTAGGACCAATTTTTGCATATTGTGCACCAAATTTAACTCATTTTGAATATTTTGGTTGTTCAAGAATTTTACCAGAAATTTTTCAATTAATTAATACAATTAATTTAGAATATGTTTCTTATACTGATAATAATGGACCAGAATTTATGAATAATATGCAACAAGATTTAGATCAAAGGGGGTTAGATATTAGTAATGCATTATTAAATTTAACAAATTGTAATAATTTAAAATCAATATCAATTTATACAACTCAAGATTCTTTTAAATTAAATTTATTAGATTTAAATAATTTATTAATGTATAATTTCCCATTTAATATGGTAAATTGGCAAAATTTAAAACAATTTAATATTGATAAAAAATTACAACTTTCAGCAACAAGAGATAATATTGATCATCAAGTTTATGAATTATTAGTGAAGTATTGTACAAGTAATGGAATTGAATTAAATTTCAATGAAATTAAAAGATTATGGCATGGTTATGGTTATAGTAGTTTTTCAGTGGATTTTTTATTAAAATGTGATGTATTGGGACAGTATTAGAGTTATTAGTATAGTTGTATTATTATTTATTTATAGAATTCTTTAATAGAATTAATTTTTTTTTTATATTTCCTACTATTTTTATTGAACAAAGTGTACTATAATAGGCTAGATGATAACATAATTATTATGCAAAAATAATATTCAAAATAAATAAAAACTTTGTTTATTCAAAAGTAACTATATAAAACTAATATAAATAACTTAAATCAGTTTCTTTTTCAACAACATCACTTTTAATATTATTATTTTCTGATGTTGTTAATCGAGATTCCAAAACTTGTAATTTTTGACATGCTAAAGCTAAACTAATCATTTCATAACTTTGAGATTTTGACATGGCATTATTAATAATTGGTTTTAATAATTCAACTTGTTTACTAACCAAATCTTTATAACCTTTATTCAATAAGTTATCACTTAATTCCAACATATTAATAACTTGAGATGTATCCAAATCATGTTTAATATCAATTGGTAAAGTAGGTATTAATAAATTATGACATTTGATTTCAAACAAATAATTTTTCAAATTATCATTGATATTTGAATGTAAAATAAATAAATATTGAATAAATAATGTTGGTGTAGTATCTAACTCTTGTTTAAATAATAATGATTTTTGAATAATTTTATTTGCAAGATTAAATTCATTAACTTGTATACAAGCTTTCCATAATGGTAAAAATAAATGTGCCAAAATTAAATCATTATTATTAATTTTTGAAAAATCTTTAACTTGCCATTTATCTAATTGATTTGATAATTTTTTTTTACCATCTTTTAATATTAATAAAGCAATACCCAATCCAAGAAGTGCACCAGAATCCATTTCTAAATTTTCCATAACTTTAACCCATTCAGTATCAAATTCTTTAATAATAATATCATATGCTTTATCAAATTGTTTTAATGAATAATATCTATTTGCTACAACCAATCTAAAAACATGTCGTTGAGAATTATTCCAATAATTTGCTAATGTACCACCATAAGTAATTGTATTTAATATATAATCAACATTTTTTAATGATTTATTTTTTAAAATTGCTAATGTAATATTAAAATTCAATTTCGATTTTTCATTAAAATGTAAATTATTAAATGTTGATAATAAAACTTCTTCATCTTTACAATTATAAATTTTTTTTATAATATTTGATGATGATAAATCTAATGATTTATTTGTTGATAAATTACTATTAGGTTGAGTAATTGTATTTAATCCTGCAAATAATCCTTCAAAATGTTGATGAAAAGGTTTATTAACTTTTGTATGTTTTGATGATAATTTTTCTCCAAATGCTCCTTTTATAATATTTAATAAATCACTTTCTTCTCCTGCAGACATAACAGGTGGAGCATCAAATGGTTCAACAAGTTTTTGAAATTTTGACCATGATTTACTGGGTTGGGTAGTTGATTGTTTTGTTGTATTTGCAAGTTGTTTTATTGTTGCTGTTGTAGATGGTTTTATCTTTGTCATTTGTAGTATTAAATTTAGTGGTGAATGTGTTTGTCCAATGGTTTTGGAATTATATTGGGATTATAAATGAGAAAAAAAAAATTTGCTGCATTGTACAGTTGTGCGCCTTGTTTGCTTTATGCAGTATTAAGTCACTTTAGCTACGCTTGTAATTAATTAATAGGTAGGTGTCGGCAGTGATCGGAGGAAGGGGTTTCGTTCAAGCGGGCGTTATAAATTGTACTGTACAATTGTACAATTGTACAAGTACGTTGTACACATTGAGTGGATGCAGGTTTCCTTGCCTATAAACTTTATTCTACAATTGTATAAACATTACTAGAAATCTATGGTAGTTAGTTAGTATCATAATAAATAATATAAAAGGTACAACTCTATAATTGTTCTGCTAATGCAATCATCATTTCTTGATTATCAATAGCCTCTAATATTTCAAATGCTAATCTATAAGAATCACCAGATTCATCTGGAACTTCCTCAATTTGAGTTAATTCATTTAAATCTTTTGCAAAATCTTTTAATTCAATTTTTAAAATATCAATTAAATTGTTTGATTCAATTAATAAATCTTTAAAATTTGAATTTTCAATTGCTAACCAAGCTAAACATAATGTTAAATCTTTATCAGTTTTTGTTTGAAAAACTTGATCTAAATCAATATTTGATTCAATTAATTTATCTTTCATATCTTTTAATTTCAATTTTAAATCCATTAATACTTTAAAATATTCTAATTTAAAACTTTTAATAAAACTTATTCTAGTATCCCATTCATCTTCTTCTGGTAACCATTTAAATAATAACCAAATTAAATTAATAATATTTTGAAAATTTTTCCAATTTGAATTAATTGATTTATGAAATTCTTCATAAATTTGATCAATTATACCACAACCAATTAATTGTACTGCAATTTGAGAACAATTAATTCCTGATAACATTGATATAAAAATTTTAAATCCTTCAATTCTAATTTTATCTTGTTTATTCATTAATAACATTATTGTTTCAACACCTTCAAGTTTTAAAAATTTTGATTTAAAATTTGAATCTCTTGCAATTTGACTATATAATGAACTTGCTTGTGATAATAATTCTGATTCCATTTTCCTATTAATAACATCATTATAATGATATCTTAACATTGCTCTACTAATTCCTCCAAATTTATTAAAACTATTTAAAGTTTGAATTTTAGAAGGTGAATAATATACAAGTGCATTAGCCACTGATAATACTGATATATCAAATTGTTTAATTGGACTTGGATCATCAAATAAATTAGGTTGTTTATCTAATAATGATACAAGTAATGGGAATAATATATTACTATTAAAAGTAGCTAAAGATTCCATTAAATTTAATGCTGATAATTCTAATTGATTACCTTCTAATTTAATATTTTCTTTATCATCTTCATTATCACTATCTTCTTCAATATTACTATCATTATCATCTTCATCATTTTGTGATTTTTTTTCTTTTGTAAATTTTAAATCCAAAATTTTCATAAAAATGGTTCTTATATCATTTTTAATCAGTTCATTTGAAATATTAGATTCTAATAAACTAGTTTCTTTATCAACTAATATAGTTAAAGTATCAAAAACTTGTATAACAATATCTTCATTTTGATGATAAAATAATGACATTAAATGTTTAATTGATCCATTTGATACTAAATTTGATAATAAATCATTATCAACATTTTCAAATTTTTTAATACAATTTGATAATTCTGCTTCAGATTCCATAAATTTTAATGGATCATTTGAATATTGTTCTCTTAATTCAACATTTTTTGTTGTTGAATTTTCTAAATTTGTTAATAATGTTTTAATATTAGTTTCTGTATGTTCTTTATTATCAATAAAATCTAATGCTTTTTTTGATTGTTCGTCCAATCCTTCATTAAACATAGGATCATTGGAACTCATTGTTTATTTTTTTGGTGTAAAAATTCAAGTTCAAAAAAATTTTCGCGTTTTAATTTTTTTTTTGGGAGTTTTTTTTTTTCTTTATCTATTCTATCACTATCATTATCAACTCTTTTTTTAACAAAAATGAATCAAGATAAAATAACCAAACCTGATCGTAAAGAAAGGTTCAAACAACTTCAAAGAAAAGCAAAACAATCAGCTATTGATAATAAAAAATCATTATATGCAGAACATCAACGATTAAATACAAATTCAAAATTACAATCAAAATTAGATAGAAAAAAAGAACAAGCAGAATTAGAATTATCAAAATTAGAATCAGAAGAATTAGGTGAAGATTTTGAAAGGAAAAGAGCATGGGATTGGACTGTTGAAGAAGCAGAAGTTTGGGATAAAAAACAACAATTAAAACAAAAATCAAAAGAATTATCTCATACTAATGATTATGATACAATAGCTGAAAGACAATATAATAAATTAGTTGGAAATATTGAACCAAATTTAGATGATTATAATAAAAATAATACAAATGATAATCATTTTGATCATAAACCATCAAAGAAAAATGTTGATTTATTAGTTAATAGTTTATCAAGACAAAATGAACGATCAAAAAGACCTAAAAAAGATGATGGAGTTACTTCTTATATTAATGAAAATAATAAAGCTTATAATAAAGCATTAGATAAACATTGGAATAAATATAATAAAAATTTACGAGATGCATTAGAAGAACAAGAGTTTTAGCATGGTCACTTTGAGAATATATTATCGTGATTTAGCAAAAGCAACAAAAAAAACCTCGGGATGTTTTTTTTTTTTTTTTTTCATCCGACATTTACAAATTTACAACACAACATTTTTTTTTTCTAACCATCAATGATAGAAATATTTGATCAAGTCAAACCAGAAACTACTGTTT
>JAJLUL010000122.1:5829-66091 GCA_030564325.1 Blastobotrys capitulatus | reverse complement strand
ACTCTGATTGTGCTCTTCTTGGATTAATTTTATCTTCTTCTTTAATTGGTAATTTTAATTCTTCAGTAATTCCACCTTTAGTATTATCTGGTTTAAAATTAATGTATCCTAATTTTTCCCCATAATCTAATTGAGTATAATGGTTTTTGGTCCATTCATCACATACTTTGATAATTTCACCCATTTTTTTTGTGTTGTCCCCCCATTTTTTCGGAAAAAACTGCGGAATTTGCGATTTTGATGCAAATTTTTGACACAAAACTATCTTAACGACTTACAGTTTCGCGGAAATCCGATATAGTGTAGTGGCTAGCACGGTTCGCTTTCACCGAGCAGACCGGGGTTCAATTCCCCGTATCGGAGTATCTTTCATTCTTTTTTTTTGTTTTTAAACTGTTTATATTTAGTTTACAAATGTTTCTTTTTGTCATTTTTCATTTTTTTTTAAGTCCATCAAGCTTGAAAACCAATTTAAAGGATTAAAACCAATCTCATCCAGTTCTAGGACGTTATTCTTAATATATATATACAATTGTGTAGATATATCAACTAATGTATGTATAAAAATTGTCAGATCTATCTGGAAAGACAATTGAGCCTTTATTTAAATCATTCTAATCCAGACATCTCTATAAATTTGCAACATGTTGAATACCATGAGACAGGTAATTCCCATAACCGTGGAATATTAATTGTTTATTTTTGACGCGTAACGTGACGCGTTTAAGTTATCTTGTTCATTTACCATATGTAATATACCATTAGACTATTAGTAACTTGATTACCACTTACTATATTCAATAAAGACAAAAGATAAATCAAAAAAAATATAATTCAATTAAAAAAAAAGACTATCTACTATCTAATAGTATCTATTCACTCTTTAAACAAAGAGATAACAAAAAAAATATCTATACTTATAAGTATACTGTATATAACTAATAATTAAACAAAAAAAAAAAAAGTATGCAAATAATAATAATAATAATAATAATAATAATAATATAACAAAAATAAACAAAATGTTTTTATAAACAATTTAATAAATTATGATCTCTTTTTATCATAACTTTCTTTAGCAATTCTTAATAAAGTATCAAATTCACCACTATTTTCACACATACTTTTAAAAATTGAATCTTTTAATAATAAAGTATAAGGTTCATCATATTCAACAATTTTACCAGCATCCATAACTAAAATTTGATCATAATCAACAATACTTCTTAATCTATGAGCAATTGTTAATAAAGTAGTATTATTAAATTCTTCTCTAATAGTATTTTGAATTCTTGCATCTGTATCATAATCAATTGATGCAGTAGCTTCATCTAATAATAAAACTTTTGGTGTTTTTAATAATGATCTTGCTAAACAAATTAATTGTCTTTGACCTTGTGATAAATTATTACCACCATCAGTAACTTTATTATCTAAATTTAAAAATTGATTAGTATTTTCACTACTATCATCACTTGTAACAATTGGTGTACTATTATCTTTTGATGGAATTTCTGAAATTAAATGAACTCTTTTTAATGCTTCAAAAACTTGATCATCTGTATACCAACCAAACGGATCTAAATTAGATCTAATTGTACCAGTAAATAATGTTGGATCTTGTGGAATAATTGCTAATGCTCTTCTTAAATCTTGTAAACCAATTTTACTAATATCAATATCATCAATAACAATTGAACCAGAATCAGCTTCAATTAATCTAAATAATGCGGCTAAAATTGATGATTTACCAGCACCAGTTCTACCAACAACTCCAATTTTATTAAAACTTTCAACTTTAAATGTAGCATTTTTAATAACTAATGGTAAATCTTTTGCATATCTCATACTAAAATCATTAAATTCAATAATACCTTTACTTGGCCAATTAGTTGGTGGTCTATTTGATTCAATAATTGGTGGTGCTTCAGATTCAACATCAGTATATTCTTGAACTCTTTCTAATGAATTACCTTGCATTTCTAATTCTGCATAAATTCTAACAGCCCATAAAACAACATCATTAAAAGTTAATGCATATGATAATGATAACCCAGCTAAACCAGGATCAATTTTACCTAAACTTGCAATACAAAAAAATGCTGCACCAGAACAAACCAATCCACCAACAGTTTCAACTCTAAAATATAACCATCTATTTGCAACCCATAAATAATAATATGGTCGATGATTAGCATCAATTTTTCTTAAATTATCTCTAATAAATCTTCTTTGATCACCATAAGCTCTAATGGTTGTAATACCTGATAAAGTTTCACCAAAAGATTGAAAAATTGGACTTCTTGAAACACTATCTAATCTTTTTAATTCTCTTGAACTTGTTAAATAAAATGTTGCAACTGCATAATAAAAAATACCAATACAAACAGCAGCAATTGTAAAACCTGGAGTAATAACACAAATTAATCCTAAAGTTGCTAATAATGTTAATAAACAAGTGAAAAAATCAATTGTTAATGGAGTTAAATCTTGATCCATTGCTTCAACATCTTTTGAAAATCGATTCATTAATCTACCAATTGGTGTACTATCAAAAAATCTTGATTTAGCTCTAATAACACTAAATAATAATTTTTCAAAAATAGATCTTGATGCTTTTAAACTACCATAATAAGAAATAAATTCTTTTAAAGTTGCAGTAACTACCATAATAAATCCAATTAATGCATAAACACCTAAATAATAACCTAAAGAGTGTTGTGGTTGATTTAGGTCCTTTGTTGTAACTAAATCAATGTTTTGAACCTTTGAAATTTCATATAATTTAACTGCATAATCTTTTAATGTAACATGTAATGATGAAATAGTAATTTGTTTTTCAATTAATCCTTTAACAGTCCATTCTCTAATCCACCATGAAGTAGTAAATTGAGTAATTTGCTGTCCAATAAACATTACTAAAATTAAAAACCAAAACCAATGTTTACCCATAGCTTTCATATAATTATATAAAACAGTTTTATCAACACTACCTCTTGCCATAGCTTCTTCTTCAATTAATTTTTTACTTTCTTTAGTATCTTTAGTAACTTTATTATCATTTTTTAAATCAGTTGATGATCCAACTCTTGTTGGAGCTTCAGATTGTGGTTGTGAAATATCAATTAATTCATCACCCAAAACACCAGATTTAATAACTTCATTTGCAGTACCTTGAATTTTAACTCTACCATTATCCATATAAATAACTTTATCAGCTTTTGTAATACTTAATGAAACATTATGAGAAACTAAAATAACAGTTCGATTTGCAGTAATTTCACCAGCTAAACAATCATTATAAATATTTAAAGCAGTATGAGAATCAACAGCACTTAAACAATCATCTAAAATTAAATGTTTTGAAGATGAATAAATAGCTCTTGCTAAAGAAATTCGTTGTTTTTGACCACCAGATAATGCAATACCTTTTTCACCAACTTCAGTTTGATCACCAGATTCTAAAATTTCCAAATCTCGTTCTAATTGACAAGATTTTAAAACTTGTCGATATCTTTCTTCATTATATTCACCAGCAAATAAAATATTATTTTTTAAAGTATCATTTAATAACCATGCTTGTTGACTACAATAAGCAACAGTTTCACTTAATCCATTTGAATCAATTTCAACATCTTCTCTACTACAACTACCTGGTAAAAATACATGTCCTTTATCCAAATTCATTTCACCTAATAATGCCATTAATAATGAAGTTTTACCACTACCAGTAGCACCTGCAATAACAGTTAATTTACCAACTGGGAAATCAACATTTAAATCTCTTAATTTGAAATCTTTATTATTTTCATTATTATTAGAATTTTCTTCACTTGAACTCCATGAAAAACATGCATCATCACTAAAACCAATATAAGGTTCATCACTTCTTCTAACAGTTGCATTTAACTGATTATATTTTTCAGTTTCTTCTTCGGTTAAAAATTCAATAATACGATATAATGAAACTTTAGCTTGTAAAACTTGAGCAAATAAAAATGCCATCATATCTAAAGGATTTCTCATTAAATTAAATAATGCCATTGATGTAAAAGCAACTGATGCAGTTAATTCCATTCCTTGTAATGCAGTATAAGAATAAAATGTAACAACTGTAACAACAACTGGAGTAACTAAAAATAATGCAGCACCTAAACTAAATAAAATAAATCGTTTTCTTAAAGCAATCAATTCTTTTTCACGATATTCTAAAACACCTTTTGCAAATTTATCTTCCCATGCAAAATATTTAATAATTCGAATTGCTTGTAATAATTCATTAGTTTTTTCAACTCTTTCATCAGTAGCTTGCATGATTTCTTTTTGAATACTAGCAAATTTTCTAGCAAAAACCCAATTAGCTGGTAATGCACAAAACATTGCAACTGAACCAACTAAAGCACTCCATCCTAATAATTGATATAAAAAGAAAATGGCAACAATTAATTGTAAAATACCAGAAACAAAATAATGCATACCTGGAGCTAATTCACTAACTTTAAAAGCATCAACACTCATTAAATTAATAATTGCACCAACATTAGCTTGAGTATCTTCTTTTTTCTTTTTACCTTCTTCTGGCTCTTCATCATCTTCATTCTTTTTATTATCATCTTTTTTATCATCATCTTTTTCACCTAATTTACCAGCAGTTGCAGATGCCTTTCTTTTTAAAGATTTTGCATAAATAGATCCAATTAAAATAGCTCGAATTTGAACAGCTGCTTGTCTACCAATCATTAATGCTAATCCATTACAGATAGATTTAATAAAATTAAATGCAAAAATACCAATAACATATAACCAAGCAACATTTTTTGGATATAAATTAGGATTTTCAATAAAATTTAAAATTAATTTAATAAAAATAGCTGGACCAAACATTGCAACAGCATAAATAGTTGCTAAACAACCTGCTTGAAAAAATTGACTTTTAAAAGTAAATAAAAATGCAGTTAAAAATTTCATTTTTTTAGTTAATCTTTTAAATTTTTTCATTGCAATATGAGCATGATCAACTTCTCTTAATTCCCAAATTTGATCAGCAGTAATTAATTCCCAATAACCTTTCCAAACATAACCATTTGCAAAACTAAAAGTAATTCTTGAAAAAATTGATGAAACTGCTTCATTATTTGGTTGCCTAGTTGGATCAGTTAAATATAATCTAGCTGCTTTATTACCAAATCTTGAACTAAAATTTAAACAAACTAATAATGATGATAAAACAAATTGTGCAATATAAAAGTTTTTACTACTTGTACTGAATGGATGAATTAAACAACTTCTAAATGGAACACTTGTTGCAATCCATGAAATAGGATATAAAAATGTTGAATGATACCATAAACCACCCATTGGTGCAGTTTCAGAATTAACATATGTTAATCTAACACTAACTAAAATAAATGCATAAAACCAAAATAAACACATCCATTGGCCTAAATTATTAATAACCCATTCATTATTAATTGCTGGTGAATTGATAGCAATAATTGATAATGCTAATTGTGATGTTACTGCTATCCATTCAACAACAACTCGAATTCTTTCAGAAGTTGGTCTTAAAACAGTTGCAATAATAACTTGATTATTTGTATTATCTAATGCATGAATATCATCATCATCAACAGGATTTTTTGATTTTTGATTTTCTAAATTATTATTAAAAATTGATCCATAAGTTCGATTTTCATAAATATATTCATGTTCATCTTCTTCATCTAATTCATCAGTTTCTTTTTGATCTTGTGATAATAATGGTTGATATTCTGGATCTTTTGAATGAACAAGTTTTTTTCTAATTGATCTTCTAACTGAATTTAAAACAATTAACAATGATAATGTACCAAAAATAGCTAATGGTAATTCTTGAATATATCTAGAGGTTTGATTTGTTAGTTAAGTTATATCTTTATTATAAGCTTACTTTTGTCTATAACATTGATTGAAATCATCAACGACCCACCTAGGTCCGTTGCATTGATTGTGATTGGTTTCTAGAACCATATTATATTATTTTGAGAATTTTAGTTTTTTTTTTTTCTCTTTTATTGATAATTTTGTTAAATGTTAAAGTGGAGAAGAAGGAAAAAAAAAAAAAAAAAAAAAAAAAGAAAGGAAATTGAAAATATAAAATAATTAAAAAAAAAAACGACTTTTTGGCGATTAGTCCGAGTAATTATGACCAGTCGTGAATGTTCGAAATGGCAAGCCTGCGCGCGGAGTCCTAAACTTTTTGTTCTTTTTTTGCGCACAAACCAAACGGTACCGATCTTGTTTTGAAATTTTTTTTTTTTTTTTTTTTTTCACGACTCAGAATTTGGTTGATCAAATTCCCGCTTGAAATTTCGATAGATCAGACTGGTCTAGCACTATGATATTATGGTAGACTTTATCTATAGAGTGAGGAGTGCAGGTCAACAATGGGGCATCCAGATGGATGTCGTATTATACTAGCTCAAGCTTATCTAAGACAAGCCAAGGGATGTTTAATCATCGAAGATTGACTTTCCTATACCGCTAGCCGATATATATTATGATTTTTATGATGATGAAGGTTCTATTCTACAATTTCAAATTATAATTCTGAAGCATTAGAGTTATAGAAAATTTAAATATTTGATTATAATATGGCTACAATATAATGAAACGTTTGTAGACTTCCATTATACACTATGATAGTATCAATAGGTACATACAGGATCGATGTACTTGACTCCAAATGACTCACTGGAATTAATATTTATAAATTAATATAGTTATAAATTTCGGATTTAATATTTGTTAACTGGTCACCAGTCGTTATAAATAGTCAATACCTGATTTTTTACAAAAAAAAATTATCCAATCAGTGGCTTTGTAAAACCAAAGAATAATATTAATTGACATGGACTAGTGCTGTATTTTAATATCCGGATTTAAGTAACTTAGTATTATATATATATATATATATCTATAGAGGGCTGCATGCAGAGTCACTATCTGGTCTGTGAGAGAGCTTTAGAAAAGACATGCAGAAGATTCCTAATTTAGAAATTAAGGAGGCCATATGATACCTGGTAACTGAATTCGAATAGTGTATTTAGTTACCGTACGTTACGAGGTAAATTAACTTAAGTAATTATACAGCTGGTGATCATGATAGAATTTATGTATCTATGGTAGTCTAAGTATTGTAGAACAATAGATAATTTACCACTTATAACCGAAGCCTATCCTGAATTACATGCGCCCCCCAGTCGTATAGACAAAATTAGACTAAAGAATTAATAAGTATACATACAATACCATGGATGGATGGTATATAATAACATCGGATAGAATCATTGCAATTTTATACTATAAACAGATAGGTACCAGTTACTATTAGTTAATCCTGGTTTTACTCAGGTATGATGATCTCGAGAGATACCTGGTACATCGATGTATATATGTATTAAACCATGGATCGATGGATAATGAACCATGGCATGGCAGGCCACTTAGAAGATCTCGATACTCCACATATACATCCATATAACAAAGTATCGCTGGCAAATAGGTATTAATATAAGCATATGCATATATCTATATAAATTAATACAACCATGAAGCGGGCTGAGTTGCCTTGGTAGACTAGCCTATAGCGCAAAAAAGTTGTACCTGGGGTAACTTGCTTAAATGTGAACATCCGGATTTAAATCAATTGTGGCAATTTTATTGCAATTTCTAGACTTATTAGCTACCTATAACTTACCCATTCTACAAAAATGTAATTAAGACTCTTTCTTATCACAAATCACTTAAAAATCAGCTTATCTAGACTTATAGATAATAATAATAATAATATTTAATTATTATTTCAACCATTGTTCATTTCCAGCCGTGCCAAATATTGCTAATAATATCTGGATATGTCAGATGAATACAATTGGAGTAAGTACTACTTACAGTAGTTTACTATCCATTAGATGATTATCACCGTCGCATTCCGCGTGCCTTTTTTCACTAGTCAGCCGTACTATGTACTTTGGAAAAAAAACAGCAATTGCCGTTTTAGGAAAAACGGTTTCACTTAGTATAATATATATATGATATCGGTAAGTTCAATTGCATGATCTTGAATGCGCACAAAAAACAAAAATTTATTGCTCCCAACTACAAAATATTTTTTTATGTTATTTTCAGGGGCTTTATTGAATTCTTTAAGTGCAAGTTGGAATTTTTTACGCGCTTCAATTTTTTTCCTTGCTTGCTCTACATAAGCGAAAATTTAAGCCCAGAGAGAGAGAACTATACTGGGATGGTAAGCTAGCTTATAACTATAGGCTTAGGATACAGGTCCTACTTAATTTACATATAACGAAATATTAAAAATATAATGGTCTTGTTGTCAGTTAATTCTAAAAATACACAAATGCTATAGTAATTAATTATTAAAATATTAGATAAATGATAATAATAATAAAAGGTTTTTTTTTTTCTTTTCTTTTTAATTCTTCTTTAAAAAAGAGAAAGAGAAGTTTTTTAAAGGGTCTTGTAAAACTCTAATTTAAGACTCAATATTAACATCTAATACCATTGAAACATCTTTAACTTCATCACTAGCCAAATCTTTTAAAAATGGAATCATGTCCAATAATTCATTATCATGAGCATCAGAAAACCAACTTGAAACTGGTACAGCATGATGAGGATGGAAAATATAAGATGCAGGAGAATTATCAATAATAATAGTATCATTTAAAGGTCTACCCAATTGTGATAAATTTTTAATATAATTACCATTATTATTATAACATGATTCTCTAAACAATCGATGATGAATAACTTTATGAATATCCAATTGATCTAATAATGGATCACCATATTTTGATACTGATGCAGTGAAAACAACAATTTCATATAATTCACCAACTAATTTCATAAATTCATCAACTCCTGGTCGTTTAATAACATAAACATTATGATATTGATTTTCAATTTCAACAGGAATAACAAAATCAGCTTGATGAATAAATTTAAAAGATGAATGTACTAAAGTTTCATCTAAATCTAATACCAAACATTTTCTACCTTTTAAGCTTTCATCTAATGGTGGTAATAATGATTCTTCTTCAGATGTTGGTTCTAAATCTGTTTCATCTAATTCTGGTGTTTTTTCAATAACTTCACCATCATTCATTGGACTTTGAACAGTATTTTCAGCTCTTCTAACAATTGTATCATCTTCTTTTAAATCCTGCCTACTTTCTTCGTTGGTATTGGTTGTTGTTGTTGGTAATGGTGGTACTGGTTTGCTTAATATGCGATCTTTTGAATTTAAATTATTATTATTAGTATTATTAGTATTATTATTTAAGTTGGAATTATTGTTAGTAGATTCATAATTAGGTGCATTAGTTTGTTGATAAGTTTTATTATTATTATTATTATTTTGGTTAGTATCATCACGTTGACTTGCTACTCGTCCTAAATCTGATAATGGAGTTTCATTTTGTTTATTATTATTATTAATATCTTCATCACCACCAACACAACATAGTGCTGTTAAAATTTTTTTATAAAATGGTGGTTTATTACTAGTATTATTTTTATTCAGTTGTCTTGAAGTTTGATACTGTTGTTGATGTTGCAGGGGTGGTTTAGTTCTATTACTGTCTTCATTACTCTCTAAATCATTTTCAACTTGATCATATTCTTTATCCAGAATTTCTGTTTGTTGTGATGGTTGTGTTACTCTTGAATCGCGGCTTTCATTGTTGGTATTATTTTGATTCGTTTCAATAGCAGGTTCACTAGTCATTTGATCATCAACTGTTCCTTTTTCTTTTGAAGGATTCAAGTCTATTATAAACTGTTAGTATTATTTGTTATATTATTATTATTTTCAGGTTGATGTTTGGGGGGTGTGAGTAAAAAGCTCGTCTATTTGATAAATCACCCCCCCCCCCTTAATTTTTTTTTTTTGTTAGGCGTTTTTTGTTCCTGTTGTACATACCAGCCATATCCTTTGTGTTGTATTCTTTCTCAGGATCCAAAAATTGATTCAAATTAATCAATCAATTGTAGGATATATCAATATACCAAAATTAACTTTTAGTCTTTATGGTTATTTAAAGATTCAATTGAATATGAATTCTAGAAGACAAAAAAAAAAGTGTCAAAAATGTTCCAAAAAAAAATGTTGATGGTAAAAAAAAAAAAAAAAAAATACAACCCAAAAAATTTAGAACAGCTTGAACGAGTCTCTGATTTTTTATGCATGTGCGCTTACCGAGAATTAAGAATTCAGGGAAATGTTACCATCAATGGATTGCTTGCCAGGAACCAAATTGGTATATCTTCTGAGTAGTATCTAAGATATATATATTGAATATAAGTATATTGGTGAGTATAATTTCTTTGAATAAATTTTGATGCATATTCCGGCTATAGCTTCGCTAGCTAGTCTACTATAGTAGCGCTTAAGTAAATTTGCAGTATATACTCGAGATCATTGCGAGAATGAGCAAGAAGTGGCAAGGTTGCTGTGAAAAATTTAAAAAATGTTAAACATTACCAGTGGTATACTATATAATATATATAAGCTATAGATATATACATTGGTAAAGCTTCTTAGTATTTCATTGAAATTAGCCATAATTATAACTTTATATCTATATATCAAGGTGTGATTTAGTTTCTATCTATTTTTTACGATTTTTTAGTATGAGCTCTTAATATACTGTACGTATGTAGAGAGAGATAGACATATACTGTATATCGGGATATATCATGATATATCAATTCCCAATTATCATATGTACAACAAGCCGCATTGAATGTGGCGTTTTGATCTTAATGAGTTAATCTAATTTAAATTTAAAGAACTCATACATGTGACTAATTGCCTTAATTATGCCATGTATGCTCATATATTAACCACAACCTAGGTATACGTTGTACATTTATATAAAATACACAGCATATTTTTACTTACATATATACGCTGTATATATATCATAGATAGAATATATCCAGATATGATATAGACTACAGATGTAACTGTAACTTACCTTTTGCGCGTTAACTAACTGTAAAAAATCAATTGCAATTAACCTACTTTTTGTAATTAATCGCAGTTATCTTTAATCATATATATTATATATAGTGTAGAGCTGGTTTAAATTTATAGCTAGTACAGGCCGGGTTTAGTTTATATCCACTGTATATGTTATAATTCAGGATTCAAGATGTTAGATGCCCAACATTTATGCAATTTATAATATATTTTGCATGCAGCAGTACTTATAATATAGAAATCCCTTTTCCAGACTTCCATATATAAGACGCGTGTATCTACCCTTTTTCATCTCATTATCATATCATGATAATTTTATAGGGTACAAATTGGTGTAATGAGGTTAAGAATTTAAAATCTGTTAATATTGGTGGGCCGCCTCAGTGTTGCTTTGATTAATAAAATTTCATATCTACGGTATATCTACTATTGCAAGACATCTCACTAGCCACTCAGTGCGTAACAATGGTCAGTTATAACTTTACCACCAACATTATGAACTGCAATCTACAAACTTCTTCTATAAGTTAGTTGTGACTTGACAAGTTTAAATTATATAAATCGTTTTAGAGTTTACAAACATCACGATATTTTCATCAATATTTGATATTTCATCCAAATAAATTAATCAGTCATAACCAATGAAAACTCCTTCGCTAGCACTTTCTAATTTTTGACATATAAAGAAATTTATTACTATGTAACGAAATGTCAACTGAATACTAATAAGGCCTGAAATGGGCATTATCTGTATACAATTATATAATGCACTAATAAAAAAAAGCTTATCTGAGACCGTTGTTGTTGAAAATTGATTGGTCCCAAAAACGGTTTTCTAATCTAAGCTTGAAAATTCTTTGACTCATTTTTTTTTTGGATTTTTTTTACTTTTGTTTTCGCGCAATGCAGACACACACACACACACTGAGAGAAACTTTATCTCTTAACAAAGCTTGAACGATCTTATTATGTACTAAGCGCCGCGGCTGAAAATTTCAGGCAGGTTCAAGTTATTGTGCAATAATATTAAATAGTCATTAATTGGCTTAAAATTGCATAATTATATATAATAGATTATTCTAATTCTATCTTCTTTACAACAACATTACAAAAACAAAAAAAAAAAAATACAAATTCATTAACAATGGGTAAACCATGGATTGTTCAGAAATATGGTGGTACTAGTGTTGGGAAATTCCCAGAAGCCATTTCAAAAGATATTATATCAATGTATACTGAAGATTATAGAGTAGTAGTTGTTTGTTCAGCAAGATCTACTGGTACAAAAGAAAAAGGTACTACAACTAGACTTCTGAAATGTGCTGATCAAGCATTAGAACATTTAGATTTTAATGATACAATTGAAGCTATTAGACAAGATCATTTAGATGCAGCAAATAAACGAATTGCAGATGAACAAATTCTGAATGATTTAACTAAACAAATTAATGAAGAATGTGAAACTTTAGAAAAATTTTTACAAGCAAGTCAAGTTATTGATGAAATTAGTTCAAGAACTATGGATAGTATTATGAGTGCTGGTGAAAAATTAGCATGTATGTTTATGTCTGCATTAATGAATGATATGGGATTAAAAAGTAAATATGTTGATTTATCAAGAATTATTCCTGTTAATTATGATAATAAAAATGGTTTAGATAAAGATTTTTATCAATATTTAGTTGATAAAATGGTTAAAGAAATTGAAGATTGTGGTGATTGTATCCCAGTTGTTACTGGATTTTTTGGTACAGTACCAGGTGGATTATTAAATATGATTGGTAGAGGTTATTCAGATTTATGTGCTGCATTATTATCAGTTGGATTAAATGCTGAAGAATTACAAATTTGGAAAGAAGTTGATGGTATTTTCACTGCAGATCCAAGAAAAGTTTCAACAGCAAGATTAATAGATAGAATTACACCAGAAGAAGCAGCAGAATTAACTTATTATGGTAGTGAAGTTATTCATCCTTTTACAATGGAACAAGTTATTAGAGCAAGAATTCCAATTAGAATTAAAAATGTAATGAATCCAACTGGTCCAGGTACTATTGTTTTCCCAGATGATAATTCAAGACCTGGTGATGAAACTCCTTTACATCCACCAGAAGTTGCAATTAATAATTTACAAATACCAGAGAAAAAACCAACTGCAGTTACAACAAAACATAATATTATTGTATTAAATGTTCATTCAAATAAAAAAAATCATTCACATGGATTTTTAGCAAATGTTTTTAGAACTTTAGATAAATGGCAATTATCAGTAGATTTAATTTCTACTAGTGAAGTACATGTATCAATGGCATTACATTCAAATTTAACAGAATTACAATTAAAAGAAGCATTAAATCAATTAAAACAATATGGATTTGTTGATGTTACAAAAAAAATGTGTATTGTTTCATTAGTTGGTAAACAAATGAAACAATTAATTGGCATTGCAGGTCAAATGTTTACAACTTTAGCAAATGCTGGTGTTAATATTGAAATGATTAGTCAAGGTGCTAGTGAAATTAATATTAGTTGTGTTATTGAAGCTAAAGATGCTTTAAAAGCATTAAATGTTTTGCATCAAAAATTATTATGTCAAGTACAAGAACCACCTTTAATGAATACATAGTTTTTTTTGTAAGAAATAATTAAAAAAAAAAGTAATAAATTAAAATGCAAATACTTGATCTTGTAATTTAGAAACTGGTTTTGCTTTATCATAACCAATATCAACAGCAGCTTTTTTGACTGCACTAATCATTGGTGGAGGACCACATAATAATAATTTACATTTATCTGATGGTTGACTAATAGTTTCTCTTAAAATTTCAGCAGTAACAAATCCAACACCACCTTGCCATTTATCAGGAGGATTATTCAAAACATAATAAACATTAATATTTTCATGAACAGATGCTAAATCATCAATTTCTTTCTTTAATAAAATATCTTCTGGATTAACATTTGCAAAAATTAAATTAACAATAGTTTTATCTTCTGGATTTTTTGCAATAGCACATAAAATTTGATACATTGGAGTAATACCAGTACCACCTGCAACCATATTAATAGTATCACACATATTTGGAGTATAATGGAATTGACCTTTTGGACCTCGAACTCTAATAGTATCACCAACATTTAAATTACCAATAACTCTTGAAACATTACCTTTTGGATAAGTTTTAATTAATAAATCAAAATAACCTTTTTCATCATCTGAACTAGTTGGAGTATATGATCGAACAATTTCTTTACCATCAATATTACAAGCAATAGAAACATGTTGTCCAATAGGTAAACCTAAATAATCATTTGGTCTAGGTAATCCAAATCTATAAATAGCTGAATTATGTGATAAAACGGTTTTTTGAACTAATGGAAATTCTTGGAATTCATCTGCTTTTAAAACTGCTCTACCAGATGATGATTTAAATAACCATTGATATGCTGCTAATATAACAACTGATGTAGCTGCACCTGCTACTAAATACATTTGATTATCAGGCATTTTATTTTTTTTTTATCTATAATTGTGGTTAGTGGAAAAAAAAAAAAAAAGAATCTGATTAGAATTTTTCGGGGGGATTTTTATCAATTTTTATATATTTCGGCTTCCCAACAAAATTTTAATGAAAAAAAAAAAAAAAAGAAAAAAAAAATTTTGGAACATGATTTTAAGATTTTCAGGCAAAACTTTCCCATGAAAAGAAACAATTTTTGTGTGTGGCGCGATCAAAAAAATTTTATACACTTAGTTAGTTAGCCGTAACGGTGCAATGAGAATTTATTAAACCCTCCCAAATCCAATCTCCCCTGCTTTTTTCCTGAAAAAGGACCAGTAAGCTTTAAACTTGTCTTATTATTATTAGTCCACAATGACCAACTAATTAGAGTTTATCGGTCCTCTATTTAATAGCAAAAAAAGATTTTTTACTTATTATAGTAGAAAATGGTTATACATCAAGTTGTTTTGTTCTCATTTATTTGATTAACTAAAGAGCATACACTGTACTATTAGAATAGCCTATATAATCAGATCTTTTAGATAAAAGCGGGGCAAGAGGGGAGAGAGATTAAATTACTTATAGTGTCTTTGTGGTTGATAAGTTTATCTTGAAAAGGTGGAGGGGAACATCAAAATCAATGAGATTTTCTCAACTTGGTCAAAAAGTCCATTCTATTTATTGCTCTAATAAAAACTTCATATCTATAAGAACCTCATACAACTCACAGGAACTCATATGTATATATCTTTCTTGTTATACTGTTCCTATCCATCATGTGTTGTTATCACTACTTGTGATATTTCTATACAGTTTGCTTAAGTGCAGGTAAATGATGGTTGAACTGTGGCTAATGGTTTAAGCTGTAGCTACCAGTATAGTATACATTGCAAGGAAAAATTGTCCAAAATCTCGGATAATCTCCTTTAATAGGCTAATCGACTACACACCATTTAGTGGTCATTTTTTGTTACGAATCTTGCTAAACAATAGCATATTATAATTCATCTTATTGAAGGATTTGATACTATTATAAAGGTTTGCACTCTTTTAAATATATACTATCTATTAAAAGATAAAGAAAGCCCACCTGGTCATGAAAAAATTTAAAGCGCTTGAAGGATGTCTAAAATTGTATATTTTTCGAAATACCGATGTATGATGTCTGAATATGCAATCTTTTAACAGTGGATATTCTTTTGATTTATAACGATTATGTATAAGAAGCTTTATGTACCGTGGTAATCATGCTGGTATTAGGAGGTAGTAGTTTATACTGTATCCTTTGTATATATTTATGCATTAGTAAACCTCCTTGTACAATCAAGATTAACTGTATACGATACATTTTGTAACGCGTTTACTTAGTACTTGTACTATGCATAGCTAGCGTGTTTCGATACACTTATGCAGTAGTACCATTGTAAACCCCCGCGATAGTTAGTTAAGACCTGGTTAAACTTAGTTTTTACTAATAATAGCACTAAAACTGTACTTGTACATCTGTGATACTACTGTAGTGTGCGTTGGGTTTAAATATTGGAAGCATATGGACCAGTAAACTGTTTATCATTTTATATATAGTATTAACTAATTGTTTGCTTTATTGATCATTCCCAGCTAGCTGCAGCATGCATGCTCATGGATTTAAAATACTACAATAATATCATAATGTATACATTGTGTACAATTGTACATACATGCCAGTTAAACTATCTTTATTTTACTGTAACAATATACATACTAACTTAATTATAAGCGTTTGTGCTACAACAAGTACCTGTGTATCATGATCAGAGTTTTTTGGTCATTTTTGAATATTTGAAATGTCTAAAGTCGGTCGCTTAGGTTGATTTGAATCGATGTGGTTCTTTTGACTTATAATAGCCTTTTTTTATACTCAAAGTTATCAAGTATAAGATAAAAAGAGGTTCTAAAACATTGTTCGTATATACCAAAGGCGAATATTGCGTTTTCTTTATGGGATGTCAACTAGCTCTAGCTCTGATAATAGTCATATGTATAAAAAACATATACCTTAATTATAAGCGTTGTACCTTACAACGATAAAACTCTCTGTGCTGTTATAAGTACGAATTAATCAAATCAACATCATGTTAAACCCCTAAACAATTAATAAATTGACACAGACTCAGCAATATATAGATGTATCTAAGGATGTCTAGCTCGTTTACCAACTGCTGCTCGAAGTTTCCAATTGCAAAAAAAAAAGATTTAAGCGCGCTTGTAACTATTGAGTATACGGTATAAAATTGGTGGTAATATTGATACTACAATACATAGTAGATGCATATATACATATGTGCTTCTACATACAATGAATACCATGGTAATACACGGATATCTATTTTGATATCGATGGCATTTGCTTGTATGGTTTAGTATCTAAAAAAGAAGTATCAAATTAGTTGTTTCTCAAGCAGTAAACTCATTATAGTATCCGGTTCCCACATTGTCTTAGAAAATAAACCTTGTTCCTTGCATAGTGCATTAAACTTAGTAGGCTAAACTTAAGCTAGATTTTAGGACTAATGTAGTAGTGATGAAATGTTCTAATATTATCCGAATATATTATGGTTTACTATAAAGGCCTACAATATTTTAAATATTTTCCTTTTTGTTTCTTGCTATTTCAAAGTTTACAGTTCAAAAACAACCGATAAAATTGTAAAACTAATACACTGCTTTAATGCCTGTCTCGAAATTTTTTGAAAGTAAGTAAGTATACAAATGGGAGACGTCTTTAAAGTACGTGGTATACTTGTATACATGTATACATATATACAGTAAAATGTACAAATAACTTGTACATTAGTACGTGTATTCATTGTATTGTTAACCATTAAAAATTTCCATATCATAGATGTATCTTTGTACATAACTAAGGTATAAAATATTATATATTTATCCATGGATACAATAAAATTGATCATATTTACACTTATGCAGCTGATTATTATGTTATAGCCACAGTTTAAACTTACATATCTTTATAAAAGGCACCATTTAATAATGGAATCTGAACTTAAGTGGCTTGAATGTGATTATCTTACACCACTTTATATTTTATAGTAACTATCCCAAAAGTTAATTTATGATATCGAAAACCAAACTATGGATAGAAAAAGAAAGATTTAATTCTTCAACGGTTTCTGGTAGATCAAGAGATTCAGGGTGTATCTTGAATGGATCTACTACATACAATATTACAATCAGGTCCGGATACAATAACAATTTTAGTCTTTTTATTTTCTATCATTATTTGTTTGTTAAAGGTGACCAAATAACTTCCAATACAATGGTACTTTGTAATATTTTCTATAATAGCCTAAGGTACAATAACTCTACTATTAATAATTGTATTTTTTTTTTCCTACTTCTATGTAAATTACATAACATACATTACGTCCCCACTATCAAAACAAAAAAAAAAAAAAATACCTTGTAATGAATAATACATAACATAATAATCAACGTTCTATATACTAGAGATCCTATTTTTATAATAACCCTCATCTTAAGATTTTCAAGAAAAAAGTTTATATGTTATTAAAAGTTTATATGTTATTAAAAGTTTAAACTTAAAAAGAATCTGATGAGAACTTATGTAGTACCTTAATATGCTTTATAAGGTTCATCTAACAAAACCTAACGGCCAATGTTCGAGACTTTTGAAACTAGCTCAAAAATAACATTTTTCAGGTTTAAACTATTTCGTATAAAAAAAAAGGGGAAAATAAAGTATTTTTACTAAATGATAGTATTGAATCTGAATGAGAGAGATTAAAAAAAAAAGTAAAATAAAGTACACACTACCTAACGATGTCTTAGTTTATGTCATCTGCAAAAAAAAAGAACACTAGTTTTTTGTACAAACTACTGGGATTGATCTCTATCCCACAACGCCGCACCTCAAAAAGTAATTAGAGACAACGGAAACTCTAACTGACTCTTTTTTTCTATCTTTTTTTTTTTTTCTCTTTATTATATAATTTAGATTGATACTATTTTAATAGAATGTATATAAAGTACTCAATTTCTCCCATAATCTTTTACTTTCTCTCAATCTTTTTTTTTACAAGCATTCATCATATCAACTAATAAATCAAAAACTTCAATGAACATTCCATCATCAATTAATAAACTAATATTTCAATATCTTGATAACGATAGCCTATTCATATCACGTCAAGTTTCTACAAATTTTAATTACTATGCAAATGAACAATTATGGGAAACAGTAGCTATTGATTTGATTCATTTTAATAATAACACTACACTCTCACAATCTAATCAAATTGAATACGCTATTATTCGAAGTAATAAAAATCATGGATTTATTAATTATAATATGTATAAATTAGAAGATTTGAAATTTGTTAAACAAATTAATATAGCTATTATTGGAGTTGATAATAATGAAATTGATAATAATAGTAATTTACAATTAACTTTACAAAATGAAAGTATTAATATAATTAATTTGGAAAAATTTGTTGATGATTTATTATCAATAAATAACCAAAATCATAATAACAATAGTGGGAATATTGAAATCAATTTAAATATTGAAGTTTCTGAACAATATGGATATAGTTTAATTGAAAAATTCGAACCATTGAAAAAATTATTAACTTGTTTTAAAGTTAAGGAACTGGTATGTCATTTAGATTAATCATTTGTGATATTTTTCTTTAAAAATATCATTGCATAAATAGAAAAAAAAAACAAATAAACTAACGATATTTTTTATGATTTGTTGTAATAGAGACAATAAAAAACTTGTAGGATTTAAATTCTACATTCCAAAATTTTTTCAAATTATAATTATAAATCAGCTGGATTCGTTTTATTTTTTTTTTGATTTGAATATTTCCAGGTATATTTACAAAAAATAGGTACCGTTTTTATTTCTCTAAAAACAAATATATACCTGTATACTGTATGTTTTTTTTCACCAATTGTATATGAATACAAATGATGCGTGTATATTATAATTAATCCATGACCAAATATTAAAAGTGGGAGGAGTCTGTGCATACAATAACGAGGGTCATTTCTAAGTATCATTTTAAGTGCATGTGTTAAATGGTATATAACTATTTAATTATCTAGTACTGATAGCATTGTTTTAATTATTTATACAATTCTTAGTCAATTGTAAGGCCAAATCACTATAGTAGATATACCAAAACAATCCTTGTATTTATTGCAATTTTTTATACCGCTGGAGGTATACTGTACAACGTATTTTATAAATTTTTATACTCAAAAAAAGTATGTTTGAAAAATGGATAACTTTTTGATATTATTTTTTTATGATTTAAATAAATGAGTTCTAACTTAATTATTATTATACCTGCTGTGGTAAATTAAGGACCCTTAGGAAATCTACTCGTACCGTCATCGATCGAGACAATATCATTAATTTTAATTTTAATAGCCTGAAAAAGCATCCGGAATCTTACCAAAATTCGATGATATTTTTTTTTTAATCATAGTAGACTACCTTCAATGGATATCTGTATAAACAAAAAAAAGAAAAAAAGAAAGCCGTTTAGTTTTCGTAAAAAGGATATATTTCCCATGATGGTACTTGCATAAACTATCTGAATAATTTGTACCCCATATACATTGTATATAGTACTATGGTATACCTGTACTCAGTATTCCAAAAAGGTATGAATTTTTTTTTTTTTTGTTGGTTTACATCACTTATACCTGCTTAAAGGGGTGTACCTATAATAAAGGCGTTATGATCAAAAAAAGATATTAAGGCAGTGATATATTTTAAGCTCGAAAGATGTTTTTGAGCCTCTTATAAATCCCAAATAAAGGCTACAAGCTGGTTTAGAAAGGCTAATGTGAATAGTAATTTTTTTTTTTTTTTGCTAAATGCTTGTTCCAAAATAAAGGTACCCGAAAAGGACCAAAACTTTAACTTTAAAAAAAAAGAAAAAGAATATTGGGTAAGGTGTAATATACGAAATGGACCAGTTTTGATTGATCAAAAATAGTAATATTCTGGTGTAGAATTGAAGAATATTATTTGATAAATTAGGTTTGGATATAGTACAATTGGTTCAAGTATTACAGCTTGGAAATAATATCATAAATGTTAATTGTATTTAGAGAAGGTAGAGATAGATATAATTAGTGAAGTAGCTAGACTAGGAATACTATTATCAAATATACCGGTTTTCTAGGGGATTTTTCGGAGATGCAGTATACAGTATATATTGTATATATATACGATTATCACTCGATAACTTCTGAGTGGCTTTGCAATGTGAATTCAATAGTAATAAGAATTAATCTCCAAGGTTGTTTACAAAAAAAACGGTTGGTTACAAATTTAGATAGGTTTTTTTATAACAAAAAATACGAGAAACCTTAATTAACTGAACTATATTATAAATATTTATATATTACCGTATAGCTACTACTCATACATTTTTTATATTAGTTGTACAGCTACTACTGTAGTATACTTAATCGTAGAAATGTATACATATACATGTTTAGATACACAGTTGTAGAGCACTAGTATATATGTATACAATTGTACATAAAGCGTTTTTTTTTCAGATCATAGATAATCAACCAATTCTCCAGGCTAGAAAGTGTACTACAATTGTATGTATTGATATACAGCGCAATTTAAACACACTCTAGAGCTCATACCTACAGTTTTCAAAGTCATTTATGCACGTATATTATTCCTTCTGGATATCTCGAGCATGCAGGTATTTATACTCTTGGAATCTGTATATACTGTATATACTGTATGTATAATTTTACTAAATTTAATAGTCACCTCTTGATATACCGTATATACCAAGTTAGTAATGGCATATACAGCGAAAATAAAAAGAGTCTACTATTGTACAACTTGTACATATACCATGTATACATTTTTGTCATGCATATATACCTACATGTATTGTATATATAGATGTGTACTGGCCCTGTATTCAGATACTCACTGTAGCTTCTTACAAAAATAATTACTCGAATTATATACAGCTAAGCTAAACTAAGCTCACGATTAAAGTTTTGGTAAAAGTTAACGTAATTTAATATATATTATAATAAGGTTAACTAAACTTGTATACGTGTTTATGTAATCTTAATGGTCATCAAAAGTACATTGTACAGTGTAAATAGGAGGATTTAAATATAAAACTGCTGGTAGTGTCTGTTAGTCTACATGTATACATACATCTAACTAAGCAGAAATTCAGAAAAAGCAGATGTACTACTACTACTGTAATGCTTACTATTGATCAATGTAAACTAACAATTAACTATTCTAGTAGCGATTCCCAAAACAGTTTAAATTAAATTCTTTAATCATTATTGTTCTTTTTCAGCCGTGTGCTCAGATTTAAGCTTTATCACAAGCATCGGTACCGATACCCCGAACCCGAAACAAAACTCGGCCGAACCTTTACTTTTGTCCAAATTCTACGCGTAAAGGTCTTCAGAAATTTTATTACAATTATCATGCTGGCAATATCATCATCATTTAATAGCCACAAAGTGTATATAAGAAAGATATGATGGATATTCTCAAACAATGGATAAAAGGATTCGACAACCGTAATTCTGCATGGCTGCAAAAGCGTTTCTGATACTGGGTAGGTAAACAAAAATTTTTTAGTCTGCCATGGAGATTATAATGTGGCAAATTGTGGGTCCTACAAGCTTAAATTGTAACTCACAAGGCCTGATATCGATATTAAGAAGTACAGTATATTGGGCAGGTTAGTTTGCGAGATATGAAATACTTGAATATTCTTAACTCCAAATAAAGCCATATATATATCACATTATCCAAATATAAATCTATTATACAAAATATGTCCTCCTAGTGACAGACAAGATTCCAAGATTGGGACCCTGATACTAGGAGTTTATATACTACTATCGGAAGATCCAGAGTAAGTACATTAGCTACGTAGCTACTACTAATATTGTCATGCATGAGCAGTTAATCACAAAGATTAAAGAAATATCTACAAATTTCATGGGCAAGTCAAAAATTAAACTGAAATATACTGTACCAGATATTAAATAGCTACTATAACTATCTATCATTTTTAACTCTAGCAATATTAACATGAATCACTCTTAACGGCTACTGTAATTTATTTGATTGTTCAGCCTTATACATTGTAGGATGAATTTAAAGCCTTAGAAATACCGAAAATTTCCCCACAATATTTTTCTAAAATATTTGACCCCGGCTTACTAGACCGATATTTTAGAATCTGATGCATTTTCTCTTGCTAACTACCTGGTACACTGTACTGTAATTATGATGTACCTGTGTAAATTTGGCAGTATCTTTAAAGAAACTTAGCTTTTTATAGCAGCTTTAGTTAGTACAATCATCCCACACTTAATGGGATACTTCATGAGGTATCAATACCGTTTTTATCAGCCAGGGTCTTATCTAAACCTTAAGATATCAAATCAGTGATAAAAAGATAAAATAGAAATTAATAATAACAAATTAGCCGCCCTGTGGCGGTTAAATAGGTCGAATGGATAGTTTTAATGGTGAGTATATCCTTTAAAAACGGTTAGAGGACTTGATATAAATAAGTTCAATATTGCAATAATAGTAATAAATTTTGTAGACTAAACTAATATTGTTATGATAATAGAGATATGTTATCTCTTGGCTTAATACATGTATATAAACTTTTTCTTCTGGAATTAATCTATTGAAACTGTCTAATCAAACAGTCATATTTTCCTTCTTTTAAATTTATATCCCAACATATATTGCATATTGTAGGGACTATATATCAGTTTAGTAACAGTATAATTAATACCAGTTGTATACTGTAAATGAATCGTGAATGTTTTAATCAATTAATCTAGATATATATATAGTATGCTATAGTAGTAGCTAGATTCAATATTTAAAGATAATTTTAGTTTATTACTTACGAATTCTTCAAGGAATTTCCTGTGAAAAAAACACAAAAAGTAAACTACTATTAAATCTATAAAATACTTTAGAATCAATTAGCTATTGTACTCTGAGATATACCATCCACCCAGATTGTATATTCTATAAGATTATTCTATTAATCTGATGTAAATTGAAAATCCCATCTTTTTTTTTTAATGACCTGGTATTTCATGCATATGCGGGGTAAAAAGAAAAAAAAAACATCCACTTTTTTGGAACGAAATTTGAATTTGAAAAATAAATCAGGGTCCAACAGATAAATATAAAATTTTCAGATAGTATTCTTATAAAGATTTTTTACATAAAAATAGATGTATCTCCCTTGACTTTTTTAAATTATTATTTTCTAAAAACTTTCAAATCAAACCCTCGAAAAAATAAAATCAGAAATTACTTCACAAAAAATGGAATCAGGAGAACTTAACGAACGAATTCCTGGGACATCATATGTTATTGATCAGAATACCAGTGATTCATCAAATTCAAAAGATCATAAACAAAAACATGGTAATATTATTTTACATCCACAGCCTTCATTAGATCCAAATGATCCATTAAATTGGACAAGATTTAGAAAAGAATATCATTATGGATTAGTTTGGATTTGGTCATTTATTTTAGCAGCAGCAGTTAATTATGTTGGACCAATTTATAATGTTATGGCAGATTATTATAATGCCACATTAAATGAAATGAATGTTAGTAGTGCATTATGTTATTTAGCATTAGGAGTTGGTTGTGTTATTTTACAACCTTTAGCATTAAAATTTGGTAGAAGACCAATTTATTTAATTGGAACTATTTTAAATATTATTGGTAATATTGTTTTGGGTACAAGTAAAAATTTAGGTGCTTTATATATGAATAATATTTTATGTGGTGTTGCAGCAGCTCCAGTTGATTCATTAGTTCAAATTTCAATTACTGATATTTTTTTTTTACATGAACATGGAAGAAGATTAAGTAGTTATATTTTTTCATTATATGCAGGTTCTTATTTAGGTCCTGTTGCTGCAGGTTATATTTATGATGGTACAGGAAATTGGATTTGGTGTGCATGGGTTTTATTAATTATTAGTGGAGGTTTATTAATTTTACAATTATTAACAATGGATGAAACTTTATATAAAAGAAAGAGAGAATATATGAGAGATTTTGATGATAGTGATTCAATTAAAGGAGGTACAGAAGTTGAACATGTTGAAACAACTAATGTTGAAATTCCAAAATTAAAATCATATTGGGAAAGAATGAAATTTTTCCATTTAGAACATGGTAGTGATCAACCATTATGGAAATTATTTTGGAATCCATTCCCAACTATTATGTTTCCCGCAGTTGTTTGGTGTTCAATTGTTTATGGAGTACAAATTTGTTGGTTATCATTATTAGCAATTACACAAGATGAATTTTTCAGTAATGAACCATATAATTTTAGTGCTGATAGTATTGGATTGATTAATTTTGCATCATTAATTGGTGGGTTTTTTGGTATGATTTATGGATCAATGTCAGATTATTTTCAATTATGGATGACAAAAAAAAATTCTGGTATTTTTGAACCAGAATTTAGATTATGGACAATGATTCCTGCTGGATTAATTAATACTATGGGTATGTTAATGTATGGATTAGGTGTTAGTCATGGTATTCATTGGATGTTCCCAGTTGTTGGAGTTGCATTAATTTCATTTGGGATTAGTTCTTGTGGTGCGATTAGTATTACTTATGCTGTTGATTCATATCCAGGAATTACTGGGTTTACTATGGTATTAATTTTATTTATTAGAAATTTACTTGGAACTTTATTTACATTTGTTTTTCAATATTGGTTAGATGGTATGGGTATTAATAATACAACAATTTTTTTGGCAGTTATTTGTTTAGTTTCTAATTTATCATTTATTATTTTTATTAAATGGGGTAAAGATTGGAGAAAAATGACTGCAAATGCTTATTATAGAATGATGGATAGTAATCAAGAACATTAGGTTATTTAACTTGGTTAATTTAGTTGATTAAATTTGTGTAATTTATTAATTAAAAAAATATTAAGGATAAATTTGCTTTAAAAGATTCTAGAAACGTTGAAAAATGAAAAGTAAATAATGCGGCTGTACCAGATCAAATCGCGCACCGATCTCTAAAGCTTTTTTGCACGCAGTAGTACAGTACTAAGTTTTTCTGCGCAAAACTCTAATTTCCCAATATAATAATTTTTCTTTCAATTAAATTTTTTTTATTTTTTCGCATCAAAATTTTTATATATTTTTTTGTAAACAAGACTTAAATCGACACGTCGACAACCCCCAAATTATTTATTTATTTTAAGATACCCCCTTTTCAACCCTATATTCTCTTCAACAATGTCATTTGAGAATTCACCATTTGCAAAATCATTATATTTATCTGGATCTCCAAAAAAATCCACAAACAATAATAATAACAATAACACATCAACTCCAACAAAAGCATTTACTACATCAAAACTTTCGTCACCTAGTACAAACATTACTACCACTACAATTCCAGTAACACCTCAAAGACAAACATATTCTAACCCATCAAGTCCTAGAACTCCTCAATCAGCAACAAACAATGCTTTTAGTACACCGAACGCGTATAAACCATCTACTCCATCATCAAATAGCATCCCAACAGGTAAATGGAAACATCCGGCATTAAATCAAGTTAGAAGAAGAACAATTAATAAAGAAATGGTTTTAAAAAAAGTTATTATTAATACTGTTGTATTAACAGCTATTCATACAATAATCAATTGGATCAATTTATCAAATTATTATGATGATTTTGATTGGATTATTTATATTCAATATTTAATTTATGGATTTGAAATTTTATTTAGTTATAATATTTTTTTTGGTATTTATCAATTATTTAAACCACAAGAACGTTTTGATGATTTACCAATGACTCCAGGTCAAAGAAAATTATTAGGATTACCTGATTCTCCAAAAGCAGTATCATCATCAAATTCTCCAAGTCCTCCAAAATATTTAAAATCATCTCCTCAAACAAGAATTTCTCCAAGACCTTCACCATTATCAAGATCAACAAATAATAAAAATTCACCATTATCAAAAGCATCACCATCAAAATTTACTACAACAAATAACACTACCACTACTAACAATACAAGTCCAATTACAAAACTTTCTTCACCAACTCCAAATAAAAGTTTTATTAATAAATTAACAGATACCCCTTCACCAAACAATACTACTAATAACAACAATACAAATAACACACCATTTACACCAACAGGAAGATATATGTATATGGCAGATTCACCAAGTCGAAAAACTTCATCATTAAAAAGAAGATTGTAAAAAAGTAATTACTCTATCTAATGTATAATAAAATCTAATATTATCTAATTCCAATGATTTGGATGTAAAAATTCTAATTTTTTTTTCAATTCTGGATCAATACCATTTGGAGCAGTTGATAAAGCAAATTTCATACTACCTTGTAAAGATGTAAACCCACCTTCTTTTAATCGTTCTTCCATTTTAACTAAAATAGCTTCAGTTAAAGCAGCAGCATTAGCACCATTTGCCTTTAAATTACCAACAACGGTTTCAACAGTAACTGGTTCAGCTTCATCTCTCCAAGCATCATAATCAGTTGACATACAAACCATTTGATAAGCAATTTCTGCTTCTTTTGCTAATTTTGATTCTGGAACTGCACTCATATTAATAACTGCACCATCCCATGATTTATATAATTTAGATTCTGCTCTTGTACTAAATGCTGGACCTTCCATACAAATTAAAATTTGATCTTGACCTTTTTGACAAGTTTTTCTTGAATGTAATAAAATTTTTGAATCATCTTCACCTTTTAAAACATGACCAAATTCTGAAATTAAATCCCCTAATTCATTATCAAATGGATCACCAAATCCTGCATGTGCAACAAATCCAGTATCAAAAAATGTTGATGGTCTAATACCTTTAGTTCTATCAATAATTTGATTTGGTAAAACAAAATCTCTTGGTCGAATTTCTTCTTTTAAAGATCCAACTGCACTAAATGCAACAATTGCTCTAACTCCTAATGATTTTAATGCTGCAATATTGGCTCTAGCTGGAACAGTAGTTGGAGTAAATTCATGATTTTCACCATGTCTACTTAAAAATGCAACTGGGAATCCTGTAGGAGTTTTACTAATTGTAATTGGTGATGATGGTAAACCCCATGGTGTTTCAATTGTTAATCTAGCAACTGGTTTTAAACAACTCATGGAGTATAATCCAGTACCTCCAATAATACCTAATAAAACTGGTTCTTTAAATTGGGTTAATAATTTGTTTTTATTGTTTTTTATTAATTGATTAATTTTTATCATCAATAGATTATTTTTTTTATCATACCGTCAAATGTAGTTGGTAAGTCAGCCATTTTTTTATTGTTGGGGGGAGTTCAAAAAAAAAAAAAAAAAATTTCAAGAAAAATTCATCTTTTAAATATCAAATTATCAAGTTAATAAATCCACCGATCTCCGAAATATTAAATGTCGCAATACTGCCGCTTTAAGTATATAAAAGTAATTATAAGTATAATAATAAATATTAATTAGACTAACTAGAAGGCTCTAAATTTTTATATTCTTGTACAATATTCTTAACAACATCTTTAGCATCATCAAATTCTTCTAAACCATTTTCAAAATATGGTTGTCTTTTATATTGTTCTAAAAATGCTTGACGTTTCATTAATCTTTCATATTGATCCAAAATTCTATTAAATAATGATGTTATTGATGTATGATTTGCTAACATTAAACCAGAAATTCTTGAAGTTGATGAAGCAGGTAAATAAGGTGATCTTCTTGCTAATGAAATTTGTAAACTTGTTGGTGCACTTGGTAAAAAATTTGCTAAATTTCTTTCTCTTATTCTTAATAAACTTTTATGAATATCAGTTGGATCTACTTCACCTTGAATAATATTTAATAATGAAATATAACAACTTGTCTTTGATTGACCAGTTGAAACCATTCTATTTTTTGGTTGTAATAATCTTCTCATTACATCTAATACAGTTGTTTTTCTAACTAATTTAGCACTTTCAACTGTATCATTTGTAAAAGGTGTATAACTTGTCATTAAAAAATGACATTTTGGAAATGGAATTAATGATGCCATAATACTTGCTAAATCATTATGTAAATAACCAGGATATCTTAATGTACTAGTACTTGCACTTAATACTGTACTAACTAATTGATTTGTTTGTGAAAAAGTTGGTGATTGAACATTTAAAGTATCTGATGCAATTCTTGCTAATGCACCATTATCTAAAACTGTAACAGCATCTGCATATAATGCTAATCTTTTTAATGTTAAAACTGAATTATATGGTTGAACAACAACATCACTTGTTGCTTGATTTTCTGGAAAAACTGAATATGTTTGAATTAATTTTTTTGGAAATCTATCATTTAATCTTTCTAATAAAAAACTTCCTAATCCACTACCTGTACCACCAGCAATTGAATGTAATAACATAAATCCTTCTAATGAATCACTACCATCAGCTTCTCTATCTAACATATCCATTAATTCTTCTAAAATTTTTTCACCATGATGATAACCACTTGCCCAATTATTACCTGCTCCACCACCATCTTTTGATAAATAAATATTTTCTGGATTAAATAATTTTGAATTTTTACCATTTGTAATTGAATTAATAACTCTTGGTTCTAAATCTACTAAAATAGCTCTTGGAATATATCTTGTATCATCAGATTGATAAAAAAAAACATCTTTTCTATCACCTCCATTACCTTCTGTTGCAAAAGGTTCTAATGTCCCATCTGATGCTATACCATGTTCTAAACATAATTGTTGCCAAAATTGATCACCAATTTGATTCCCACATTGACCTGTTTGAATTGTAATTAATTCTCTAAAGAAAAGATTAGTTGTTTGTATCTCTTATTTTTTTTGTGAACTTACCTTGGCATGGTTGAGAATGAACAAAAGACGCGTCAAATCTACTTTATTTTAGTCTTTTTATTTGTTTATCAAAAATTTTAGTGATGTTCAAAAATTTCGTGGTACCGTTTAGTGTTTATGCTGGGAGACGCTTTAAGGGGTACAGTTGGCTGGGAGGTTATAGGTCCACTACACTGTACTACTATACAGTTAGCTTAAGCTTACACATGAATTTGTTTAGTATTGGAAACAATATGTCGGAATAAACTTCGGAATACACAGTATAAATTGATACTCTCTTATGCATTTACAGTAGTTATTTACTAGATACATATCCTTTAAATTGAAAGAATAGTACCAGCTGTATCTTTTTAAACTATATAGTATATATATTTTTGATACGTAGAGAATCATGATTGCGGCTAAGCCAGTTGGCACCTTGCAACATTTACAGCTATATAATCATTCAATTTATATAATATATATATGGTAAACAGTGGTGAACAGAATTCGGTATCTTCTATTTCAGGTAATTGACAGCCGGATCGAGCTATTCTATATGAGCTATTCTATATTATGATTCATATATAGTTAGTTTGTGTAATCTTAGTATCAGATCATGATTTGATCTGTATCTACATGTATATTGTTGCAATTGTAGTATCATGATGTGGGGTATTTATAGCTGAAAGAAGCCTTAGCTAAGCTAAAGTAAGTCCAAAAACCGAGATACATAGCTATATTACGATATTATAATTACAATAAACTTGCATCTGATAATAAACTACTGTACTTAGACTGTCTAAGTTGAAGTTGGGTAGATGTCCATCAAGATCACCATTTGAATCAGAAAATTAATTCAATTATTAACGCGCGGTTTCTGCAGTTACTTATAAATATAGAATATCAAAAATTATCTTAATAGCTTTTCTGAGTAGAATTTTGGGGCTGAGACCAGTATTATTGGTATACATGAACCCTCAATTTGATATTTTAAGCTGTTAGATTTGATAGGGTTTTTTGTAGAGGTGTGTACAAGCTTGTACAATTGTACAATACTTACACGCGTTATTTTTATACCGTTTTAGTCTACCTCCGACTTTAGATATTTGATTTACTAGATAATATTGAGAATTGCAAATAAGGAAACTGTTATTTCAATCGTTTGATTATATGATCAACCTCTCCGGTGAAATGGAAGTAATTGAAGGTTTAGTATATCTATACTATAAGACGAGGTCTATATATTAAGTTTACCAGTATAGAATTGGTAACGTTGTTAGCTAGACTTTAGCGTACTAGACGTTCATAATTAATTGGAAGCCAGGTCAATACTACCAAAGTTGTCTGATTGTATACTGATATATAGCTTATAATTAATTAAATAGGTATAGGATCAATTTAAAGACGATGATGACCATTGTCTTAGGTATACATGTCTAATATTATTACTCGTATCTGCCATGGCTATAGTATATATGTCAATTGATATTGCGCATCTCGCTGTAGTACTACATACCAACATAAGAATTCCGTATACTTATAAGTAATTAAGCTATCGATTTAATATATACATAGCCAACTATACTACCGCTATTATAATATGAGAATATTTAAATTGGTGCTTCAAGCCCTGACATTGACAATTTTCTTTTAGGTATACCACGATTCAAAATTTATATTAGTTGTCCATTAATAGTGTATTAGAGTCATCTAGAGCTGTATTTTACATGTTGTATCAAAATTTTGCAATTGTACGCGTCTGGTCCGTTACTAGCGCTAGTAGCGCTTTAGCTTCGTACAACATACAAACATACAATATAATGCTTGAATTTTGGAAATTAAGCTACAACTAAAGTGATATAATTAATCTATAAGTTAAGAATTCGTAATACTAATTCAATTGGTTATATACAGGATATATAGATTGTATATAATTTTGAAAATTGATGATCTCGGATTTGATATAATTGGAATATAACATATCAGATATGATACCGGCTGGTATACTGTCGCATATAACAGCATCAACTGCATGCAGTTACCATATATAGTAAATATTTCAAGCTTGTCTACTGTAAAATTTTAAATGTAATTGAGTTCTTAAATTTATAAACTTTATCTAATAACTCGGGGTCTAACTGATGTTAGCGTATACGTACGTCTTGTTCGTTTTAAAGGGTTAATTTAGCTATTACAACCGTTATAGATACAAGCTCAATTGCAATCATGATTCAGATCCAAACTTCGTTTAACTGAACAAATTGGTATACTTTATTGAAATCTCTAAGCTCGTTTAGAATTCATCCCAATTTAAATTTAATTAACCTGTATTGTAGTTACAGTGAGGCCCTAGTATAAAAAATAGTATTACCAATCAATTTAAACTGTTAAATTGATCTTGGGTATATTTCCGACCGGGGATTAATTGTGCATAAATTCATGGAGGTAAAACAGATGGATAAAATACGGGGTTAAATTAATTATAATTTAAATTATGATTGATGCCCCCAGCCAACATCAGAACACCAAAAAAGTGATTTAAACCAAACTCAAGAAATTGATCAATTCATATCTGAGTTTGGTTTGCCGAAATGAATCAAACTTTTATCAATTGATATAATCAATCGGATCAAAGGTTAGCTGAATTAAAAAAAAAAAAAAAAAAAACAGAATCTCGCACATTGCTTTTAAGCAAGCTAACAGCATCATAATGTGTCTAACTACATGTATATTCACGGCAATCCAATAATTTTTATTTTAAGCGGAATCTATTCAAACGTTATACCCGGAGGAGGCTATTAAAAATCGATCTTTGAAAAATTCCAAAAAAATAGGATGGTGGAGTAAAACAAAATTTTTTATGGAAGCGGGGCCACGCAACTATTGTTTTCATGATTTGTTATGACGATAGCAAAATTTTTGTAGAAACAGAAACAAGGAAGAATTAATTATAACTGAAATGAGTCTGAGATGTTAAAAAACAGTCGTATTATAGTGTAACTACAATTAATTACTGTAATTGAATAGGTACCAGCTCATAAAAAATTGACAATTGTTTCTTAATTTTTCCATACCCAATTTTTTATTTATTATTATTATATCTATTTTTTTTTTTCAAAAAATTTCAAAAAGTATAAATACTCCACATCCCCCCTCTCCAATTTTTTGTTTTCCTTTTCAAATTATCTTTCAATTACAACTAATTAGAAAAAAATAATCAAAAATGGTCAATACTCCAACTATCAAATTAAACTCTGGTCATGAAATGCCAATCACTGGTTTCGGTGCTTGGAAAGTCAATAAAGACACCTGTGCTGATACCATTTATAATGCTATTAAAACTGGTTATAGATTAATTGATGGTGCACAAGATTATGCCAATGAAAAAGAATGTGGTGAAGGTGTTAATCGAGCTATTAAAGAAGGTATTATTAAACGAGAAGATATTTTCATTACTTCAAAATTATGGAATTGTTTCCATGCTAAAGAACACGTTGAACCAATGTTGAAACGAACTTTAAATGATTGGGGTTTAGATTATATTGATTTATTTTTAATTCATTTCCCATTAGCTCAAAAATATGTTGATCCAGCTGAAAGATATCCTCCAACTAATGTTAATAATCTTGAAACTGGTGAAGCTTATTATGATAAAATTCCATTAAGTGAAACTTGGCATGCAATGGAAGAATGTGTTGAAAAAGGTTTAGTTAAAAGTATTGGTGTTTCTAATTTCAACAGTGCTTTATTAAGAGATTTAATTAATCATTCAAAGATTAAACCATCAGTTTTACAAATTGAACATCACCCATATTTAACTCAACCAGAATTAATTAAATTCTGTAAAGAAGAAAATGTTGCAGTTACTGCATATTCATCATTTGGTCCTCAAAGTTTCTTAGAAATGAATCATGCTACTGCTTTGAACACTCCATTGTTATTAGAACATGATACTATTTGTCAAATTGCCAAAAAACATGATCGAACTCCAGCTCAAGTCATTTTAAGAGCAATTACTCAATCAGGTATTGCAGTTATTCCAAAGAGTAATAATCAAGGTAGATTAGAACAAAACTTGAAGAATACTGAATTCGATTTAACTGAAGATGAAGTTAAGGCTATTTATGGTTTAAATCAAAATTTACGATTTAATAATCCAGCTGATTGGAATCCACCTGTTCCAATTTTCTAAGTTAAAGATTAGTTGAGGTTATATAGAATATATTAATCAAGATTATTTAACTTTGAAATTTTTTTCGCTCATTTCATGTATGATTGTTATTTGTTTTGTATTACTGTATTACTGTGGATGGTCTTAATAATTAATGTCGATGGTTATAATATAATAGTACCAACTAAAGTAGCCCCGCACGATGTGAGCCTCAAGCTCTAGAAAATATTCGCTTGCGCACACAAACACAGCATTAATAATAAAAGTACTAGTAACACCAACCAACCCACTAAATTTTGTCACAGCTTGAAAAATGCCTGTTTAAATAATTAATACCTGTATTAATACCTGTAACCGTTAAAAAATGCGCGTTACAAAAATACGCTTCATGGGTACTGACTAATACTAAACTAAGTTTGCCCAACATTTATCGCGCCTAAATTTTATAGATTTGAAATATTTAAATCACTAAATTTCCACCACTAACTCATCATCCATCTCAATACACACAAACTTACAAACAAAACTAAGAATAAAAAATGTCATTAGCACAATCATTAAAAGTTGCATTAATTCAATGTGCTGCAGGTGCAGATAAAGCTGCAAATTTAAGTAAAGTTAAAGAAAAAGTTATTGAAGCAGCTGGTAAAGGAGCAAAATTAGTTGTTTTACCAGAATGTTTTAATAGTCCATATGCAGTTACAGCATTTCCACAATATGCTGAAGAAATTCCATCTGGAGAAACTACCAAATTTTTAAGTGATTTAGCAAAATCTAATAATATTTTTTTAGTTGGTGGTTCAATTCCAGAAAAACATGAAGATAAAGTTTATAATACAAGTTTATCATTTAATACAACTGGGGATATTATTGCCAAACATAGAAAAGTTCATTTATTTGATATTGATATTCCTGGTAAAATTTCTTTCAAAGAAAGTGAAACTTTAACTGGAGGTGATAAAGCAACTGTTTTTGATTTAGAAGGTTATGGTAAAGTTGGATTAGGTATTTGTTATGATATTAGATTTACTGAATTAGCATCAATTGCACAAAGAAAAGGTGCATTTGCAATGATTTATCCTGGTGCTTTTAATACTACTACTGGTCCATTACATTGGCATTTATTAGCAAGAGGTCGAGCTGTTGATAATCAAATGTATGTTTTAACTGCATCACCATCTAGAGATTTAAGTTCAAGTTATCATGCTTATGGTCATTCTCATGTTGTTGATCCATGGGGTAAATCAGTTGCTGAAGCTGGTGAAGGTGAAGAAATTATTTATGCTGATTTAGAACCACAAGTTTTGAAAGAATGTCGAAATGGTATTCCTTTAATTAATCAAAGACGATTTGACGTTTATAGTGATGTTTCAACTGATGCTAAAGTATCTGATTTATAGTTTTTGTTATGATATATAGTATATAAATTTCTTGCATATTTAATCTAAAATATATTATAATAAAATAAAAACATTTTGGTAATTTAAGCCGTTCCGATTTTATTAGTAGTAACAAAAACAAACAAATAAAGCAAATAAATTTATTATAAGCAGCTAAGACTTAATTTTTTCCTCATTTTATTTTACACCAATATTTTTTTTTTTGTTTAAACAACATTATTTCAATAGACATAGAATCAAAATAATATCATGAGTTTTAGGCGTCGGACAGTATCTAACGTCTCATCAAAATCATCAATAACCGATTCGATTCTTACAGATCAGGTAAGTGAACTAATAGAGACATTAACATACTAACACGAACAAAAAAAAACAAAAAACGGGAGTGTTCCGCTTGAAGATAAGGGTGACACTGTTTTGGTTTTTTTTTTTTTTTCTATTGAATAGGAATTAGATACACTCTATGATTATTTAGCTAAAATTATTCTACTAGGGCCATCAGGTTGTGGTAAATCATGTATATTACATCGATTTGTTAAAGGTGATTGTATGTATAAAAAACAATAACAAATAAATGCTAATAATAAAAAAAATATAGGGAAAGTTTTGAGTAGTCAAACAATCGGGGTAGAATTTTCATCAAAAATTGTTAAAGTTGGTCAAGGAGTTACAAAAAAAGGTATGAAATTACAATTATGGGATACAGCTGGTCAAGAAAGATTTAAAAGTTTAACAAAAGGTTATTATAGAGGATCAGCTGGTGTTTTATTAGTTTATGATATAACAAATAGAGAAAGTTTTGAAAAATTACCAGAATTTTTACAAGATGTTCGACAATTAACAACACCAAATGTTTCAATTGTAGTGATAGCTAATAAAAAAGATTTAAATGATGATAATAGTGATCCAACATTAATGGTTGAATTATCTGAAGCAGAGGAGTTTTGTTTTTATAATGGGAATTTAGCATTAATACAAACATCAGCATTAACAGGTGAAAATATTGAAGAAGCTTTTGATAAATTAGCTTCGATGATTTTAACTAAAATAGAATTAGGTACAATAGATCCAGATGATAATGAATCAGGAGTTCAATATGGTGAATTACCAAGATGGGATTATGGTAATTCTGTTTCAAGGTCTCAAGGCCGTTCTTTTATGAATTTAATCGGTGGTAGAAGGTCTGGTAATAGTAGAAACACTGTTAATTTAAGTCAACGATCTGATCCAGCTTCATGGCTTAATCTTGGAGGATGTTGTTAATTAATTTTTATTCCTTTAGACTTCAACTGCAGCTTACTAACTTTTAATACCTTAATACTTTCTTTTTTTCTATTTATGACTATTGTTTTGATAATGTTATTGTACTTTTTATTTATTTTTCTAACTAATTTTTTAATCTAATAATCTAATTTAATCTAATGAACTGATACCTAGTTTTTATTGTTATATCTATCTACCTGTAGTGGAATTCCCGAGGTATTTTTATTCTCAACTTTATAATATATGTACTTCACATGGGCGTTTGTTATGATGATTTACAATCTATGTATAGTTGATATTTTGGTACTAGCTACTAGAATCACATCTTGATCGATATTAAAAAGAACCATTCTGACTGTTAGTTATATATAAAATACATATATTAACTATAAGCAGTCTAGATAGCTATATTATATATAAATTTATATAAAAATTTCGAACCACCTACTTGATACTCAAACGTACCATGAAATTTAATACTAATATATCACATATATACTATTGTACATATATATTTACAACCTAAATACTATAGTATACGGGTTATAATTATACCCTAACATATATATGTCACTAGTCTAAGTATATAATACACTAGTAGTAATTAAGTTAGCTAAGTCGCGATCGGCCAGGTCTACTATTCTACAAAATATTGGCCTACCAGTATATAATTAACCTAGGTATTATCATCAGATACCTCGTATCAACCAAGCAGTTACAACTTAATCAAGCTTCTATTTCACTACAGTAACAGTCATAATCGCTAAATTATTCAGCATTAGTCAGTCAGTCCCATTAATTATCCATTCGCGGCTGTTGTAATTAAAATCATAAATACGTGCAAATACAGTGTATATTTCAAGCTAGCTGGGAATAAACAGTCGGAGCCGGTAAAAGCTAGCTATCCAAGTCAAGTCTACAAAATTGGGGTTACCCCAGCTTAAGTAGCAATTCTAGAAAAATATTATTTATCCAATACACCGCACGGTTCGTTTGTTTGAACTTCGCTTGTTCAAAGCTTTGACAATACAGTATGAATTCGTGTAATTTGTTTATTGTTTCTATAGGCATTAATGTAATAATTCGGGGGTTAAATATGTGTAATAAAATAGGATTGGTTTTTGTTATCATTCATAATGATCATACTATATGCATATTCCTTGTAATTTTACCAGGATTATTCTCAAAATTTTCTGTTGCATAAGGAAAAAATGGATTGTACTGTGTAATAAGGTACAATAATTAAGACAAGCTTAAACAACACCCCGCCAGCCTAAAACTTTGTTGTTGCACATAATAAAAAAACCACCCCACTGAATAGAATAAAATATAGCCTTACCATCCCAGCTTAAATGAGAAAAACAAGCCGGGGATTTTACAGCTGTAAAAACACAGTCAAATTTTTAAGCCTTATTAGCCAGCCATACGCTTTTTTTTTTTTTTTTTTTTTTTTTTTTGGAGCAAAAACATCGTTCAGGTCAGGTCAAACACCCTGAAATTTTTTTACACAATATTTAGTACCACTTTTTTTTTTCTCACACCAAAATAAATCACAAAAAAAAAAAATAAAATAAACGATCCCAAAATTTTTCTTCTCTCTACATATTAACAAAATTTTTTTTTTTTTCTATCGACAACAAAACATAAAAACATTAAATTACAACGACAAATATATCATCAATTTTGGTTTTTGATTAGACTCACGATCAATGAATTAATATTATTAAAAAAATACTTATCAAGAACATTAAATTTCCAACAAAGGATTCGTTTATTTTTTTTTTTTATATATTTAAAATTAATATTTACACGCCGCCAAATTTTTTAACATAAGCGCAAAAAAAAAAAAAATACTACAACCAACAACGGCGCTAAACGTCTTTTTTTTTTTAACTTTTTAAATTTTTTTTAAACCATCATTCTGAACAATATTTTAGCATTTAATATAAAGAATGGACTCGGCGTCAACGTCGTCTCATCATCGTCAATCTAGCGATAGTGAGAATACGACACAGCAGTCAAACCGTTCAAGACAACAAGAATTTTTCAGGCGACAACAAATGTAAGTTATAATCTACAAAAAAGAATAATTAATACTAACAACACAAAATTAGGTCTGAATTTAATCCATTTAATAACAATAATAATAATAGCACACCAGCAATTGTTACAGATAATGAATATGTTGTAGATCCATTAGAATCATCAATATCACCGACAACTCCAATGTTTAATAGTAGCAACAACAATAATAATAGGAATAATTTATCAAATTTACAACATAGTGCATCATATAGTTCATTTCAACATCTACCGAGTGCTTATAATCATAGTACACCACCTCCTCAACCTCATCAATTTCCACCATTACCTCAACATCCACCAATGCCACCACATCAACAATTAGATCCATTACATCAAGATTTGTATCATTCTCAAAGTAGTGCAAGTTTACATCAAATGGCTAATCAACAACAACAACAACAACCTCAACAGCATTTTAACCTTCATCATCAATTAGCTCAACCTCCTCAATCACCACAAGCACAACAACGAAAACCAAGTAGAACACCATTTAGACATCGATTAAAAACTGCAATATCAAATGCTCATTTATCAAGTAAGAAAAAAGATGATAATCATAGTAGCAGTTCAAGGAGAGAAAGTCCAGAAATGACTATGGATAATAGTACTCAATCAAATTTACATCCTGATTATAGAAGACCATCTTATGCATCACAAACTACACAATCTTCTACGGGGTCTCGTCGGTCACATACCGAAGCAAGTAGTACTGAAAGTCCTATACATGGATCAACATCTTTACCACAAAGTTTGGATCCTAGTGAGTTGTCACTTATTACAAATTTACCACATCATCAACAAATGGATTATAATCAACATAATCATAGTAATCATCCTTTTCGAGGTCAAATCGCATTCCCAGATCCTGTATGTTTATTTTAAATAAAAAGAAATGAAACTAACAATATTTAGGAACAAGTGTTTGATACTAAATCAATGTATCAAGAAAAAGCTCGTGCTATGCAAGATGAAGAACAACAACAACAATTATTAAATCAACAAAATCAATCAAGATCAGAATCAGTATCATCACAATCACAAGATAAACAACGTAAAGGTGGTAGAAAATTTTTATTTGGTAACATTTTAAGACGTAAAGAAAGTGCACAAGATTTAACTAAAGAAAAAGATAAAGATTTGTATAAATTAAAACATAAACAATCAGAATCTATTTTACCAATAAGACATACATCACATTCATCACAATTTTCTAATAATAATAACAATAATAAAGGAAATACATCTAACAATTCTTCTATTAGCAAACATAGTCATCCACATTTACATGTTCCAATTCATAAACCATCTTTTGGTTATGAAAGAGAATTTCCACAACCTAATTTTAGTAAACCTCCACAAATGAGACAACGATCAAAAAGTTCAAGTTATCAACCTCCACAAAATAGTAGTAAACCTTTACCACCAGTACCAAGATTAGATGTTTTACCAAATGATTTATTGAATGATTTCAGAGGATCAAGAATGTTTAATTTAGATACTGATATGAATCAATTACAAGGTATTGTTGATGATCAAAAAGTTAATAACAATAATAGTAATAGACGACCAACTAGTTCACAATCTTGGGACAATAATAAAAAAATGTATAATAGTAATGATAATGATAATAATGAAATGGTTAATGGACAAGCAATTACAACAAATGATGATAATGATAATAATAATATTAATACTAATGAAAACAATAATAATAACAACAACGACGACGATACTAACAAAAATACCAAAAAGCATATGGCACCTCCAATTCCACCAATCAATACAAAATGGACAGCACCAGAATCTTGGGGAGTTGTAGCAAATAATGATACACCAACTTGGGGTGATGGATTTGATGCTGATAAAGCAATTAGGAAAAAAACTAATCATTGTTTACGAGTTTTTAGAGAAGATGGAACTTTTGGAACAATTTCATGTCCAATTGATATTACAGTTCATGAATTATTACAATTATTAGGTAAAAAATTCTTTTTAGGTACTGTTACTGGTCATGAATTAAGTGTTAGAACAAGTGGATTAACAAGAATTTTGGAACCTCATGAAAAACCATTATTATTTCAAAAAATGTTATTAGAATTTATGGGTTATACTGAAAATGATCGATTAGGTGATGTTGGTAGAGAAGATTTAAGTTATCTCTGTAGGTTTGAATTTAGTAGAAGTGCAATGAAAGCTTTTACACCAGAAGAAGAAAGTTTAATGACAAGAGATTTTGTTAATGTTGAATTACCAAGAATGAATTTACAAACTATTCCAATTGTATTTTATCAACATACTCAAAAAATTGAAAAATTGGATGTTTCAAAAAATCCAAGTATTACATTACCATTAGATTTTATTCAAGCATGTACTAATTTAAGAGTGGTTAAATTTGTTGATAATCAAGCAAGAAAATTTCCATCAAATATTGATAAAGCAATTAAATTGGAATCATTAGATTTATCAAATAATTTGATTTTAGATTTGGATCATGTTGATTTTTTACAATTTCCTCATTTAACAAGTTTAGATTTACAAGGCAATCGATTAAATGAAATTAGTCCAAAAATTGTAATGACATGTTTAACTTATTTAAATTTAAGTTCTAATAATTTAACAAAAATTCCAGATGATTTATGTTCAATGAATAGTTTAATTGAATTGGATTTTTCTTTTAATCATATTAGTCAATTACCACAAAATATTGGTAATTTAACAAATTTAGAAAAATTATTAATGACAAATAATGATTTGACAAAAAAATTACCTGATAGTTTTAAAGAATTGGTTAGTTTAAGAGAATTGGATGTTAGATATAACAAATTAACAAATATTGATATTTTGAGTACATTACCAAAATTAGAAGTTTTGTATTGTTCAAAAAATTCAGTTTATGCATTTGAAGATTCTTTTGCAAGATTAAAATTATTTTATTTTGATAGAAATCCAATTACAAGAATTAGTTTACAAGATTGTCATGATAGTTTGGCAGTTTTAAATTTATCAAAGGCAAAATTAAGTGCATTACCAGAACATTTATTAGAAAAAATTCCAAAAGTTGAAAAATTAGTTTTGGATAAAAATCATTTAAATAGTTTACCAAGTCAAATTGGTGGATTAAAAAATTTATTAAGTTTAAGTGTTGTTGGAAATAAATTAAGTGTTTTACCACCAGAAATTGGACAATTACAAAGTCTGGAAATTTTAGATTTACATTCGAATAATTTAAAAAATTTACCAGAAGAAATTTGGAATATGAGTTCATTAATTGTTTTGAATGTTTCATCAAATTTATTAGAACAATTACCTGATCCAACTCATCGACCAAGTATTTCATCAACTACTAATAGTTTATATCGAAAAAATAGTGGTAATAATACTTCTGTTTTGGATTCTAATTATGAAATTCGATTAGCTAATTTGGATAAAAGAAGACCATCACAATTTTCAAATACAAGTAGTAATGCAATGTCACCAAAAGATGTTGTATCAAGAAGAGGTTCAACATATCCACCACATACTGCAGCAGCTGCAGCAGTTGCAGGTACTTCACCACCAAATAACAATCTACCATATGATTTTTCAACAATTGATGAAAATTTAAGATTTGATGATGATTCTTTTAATACAAATAATGAACCAAGAAGTTTAGCAGATTCTTTAAGTGTTTTATCATTAGCTGATAATGATTCTTTACAAGATGATGTATTTGAACAAATTCGATTTTTACATTCTTTACAAGTATTAAATTTAAGTTATTGTGGAATTTTGGAAGTTCCTGCAGGAGTTTTAAGATTATTTCCTCAATTAACTGAATTATATTTATCTGGTAATAAATTAAGTGGATTACCAAGTGATGATTTTGAATGTAATCAAGCATTAAGAGTTTTACATGTTAATTCAAATAAATTACATTCATTACCAGCAGAATTAGCTAAAATGCCACATTTAACTGTATTAGATGTTGGATCAAATAATTTAAGATATAATATTAATAATTGGCCTTATGATTGGAATTGGAATTGGAATCTAAGTTTAAAATATTTAAATTTTAGTGGTAATCAAAAATTAGAAGTTAAAAGAGATCAAAGAAGTACTAAAAGAGGTGCAGATCCAAGTGAAAGAAATTTAAGTGATTTTACTGTTTTAGAAGATATTAGAGTATTAGGTTTAATGGATGTTACATTAACATCACCAATTGTTCCAGATCAATCAGAAAATTGTCGTGTTCGTACTTATGGTTCATCAATTATTAATATGAAATATGGTATGGCAGATTCTATTGGATTTCATAATAATTTGGCAATTATGGATATGGTAATTGAAAGATTTAGAGGTAATGAAAAAGAAGCAATTTTGGGATTATTCGATGGTAGAAATACTAGTGAATCAAGTGGTAATAAAGTTTCTAAATTAATTCAAGAAACTTTTCATGGATGTTTTTCTGAAGAATTAAGTAAATTAAGAGATGGTGAAACTACTAGAGATGCATTAAGAAGAGCATTTTTATATACAAATAAAGAAATTGGTAATACTACAATGTTACCAACTGAAGAAATTGCTCATTCATCAATTGCACATCGATCATCAACTGCTGCTAATTTAAATCCTCAAGATCGAATGAGTGGTAGTTGTGCAACTATTGTTTATATTAATGATAATAAATTATATGTTGCAAATGTTGGTGATTCAATGGCAATTATGACAAAACCAAAAATGGCTGATTATACTGTTTTAACAAAGAGACATGATCCAACAAGTCAAGAAGAATTAGCAAGAATTAGAGGTGGTGCTGGTGTTGTTAGTGCTACTGGTAAATTGGATGGAATTTTAGATGTATCAAGAGCAATTGGATTTTATAATTTAATTCCTCATATTCATGCAGCACCATCAATTTTTGAATATGAATTAACTGGTGGAGAAGATTGTTTAATTTTAGCATCTAAAAAATTATGGGAATATGTTAGTTATGAAAATGCATTTGATGTTATTAATAAAGTTACTCATAATCCAATGTTAGCAGCACAAAAATTAAGAGATTTTGCAATTGCTTATGGTTGTACTGATAAAATTATGGTTATGGTATTATCATTAACTAGAGAATCTAAGAAAAATAATTTAATACCTGGAAGATTTGGTTCAGGATTTAATAGTAATAATAATATTGTTGGAGGATTTAATTATGGAAGATTACCAGGTTATGAAGCTGAATTATTTCCTGATATTATTGTTAAACGTAAAAAAGATAAACAAAATATTCCTGATGATTCAACATTAGCAAGATTAGGTGAACAAATTCAACCACCAATTGGAGAAGTTGCAATGGTTTTTACTGATATTAAAAATAGTACTGCATTATGGGAAGCTAATGAAGATGCAATGAAATCAGCAAGTGCAATTCATAATTCAATTATGAGAAGATTAATTTTTTTAATGAGAGGGTATGAAGTTAAGACTGAAGGTGATGCATTTATAGTTAGTTTCCCAACACCAACTAGTGCATTATTATGGTGTTTTTCTGTTCAACAACAATTATTATATGCAGATTGGCCTGCTGAAATTTTAGCAAGTGAACATGGATGTGAAGTTTTGGATGAAAAAACTGGTGAACCAATTTTTAAAGGATTATCAGTTAGAATGGGTATTCATTGGGGTACACCAGTTTGTGAACCAGATGTTATGACAAAAAGAATGGATTATTTTGGTCCAATGGTTAATAGAACTGCAAGAATTAGTGCAGTTGCTGATGGTGGTCAAATTACTTTAAGTACCGATTTTTTATCAGAATTAAAAAATTTACAACAATTAGATTTGGATGTTCAAGAAGGTAAAACTACTTTTGCTGATGCATTTGGTGATGAAGTAGTTGGAGAATCTGTTAATAAAGATTTGGAAATTTTAAAATCATTACAATGGGAAGTTAAAGAAATTGGTGAAATGAAATTAAAAGGTTTAGAAAATCCTGAATTAATTTGTGTTGCATATTCTAAATCATTATTATCAAGATGGCCAATTCATGAAAGAATTCGAGAAAATGGTGGTCAAGTTTCTGATAAAGTATCAACTGTTGATAATCATCAAAATAATAGTAAAAAAGGTATTGTTAGTGCTGATATGTTGATTAAATTAAGAGGTGTATCAAATAGATTGGAAAAAATTTGTTCACAAATGAATAGTTCAACTTATCAAAATTCTTCACAATTAACTATTTCAAGACATAAAGCTAATCAATATGATAAAAAGACTTCAGTTAATATTAAACAAGTTATTGGTACTAATGATGTTGATCAAGTTTTAATGTTGGAACATTTGGTTACAAGAATTGAAAATTGTTTAAGTACTTTATATTTAAGAGCTGCAATGGGTCAATTAAATAAAACTGATAAACCATATCAAGATGAATTATCTGGATTATTAAAGATTATAAAAGAAATGTAATTATCTTGGTTGTTTTTTTTAAAGTAATTTATTTATTCAATAATTTTTTTTTTTTTTTAATTCTATTAATTGGTAGTATTGTTTTTTTTTTTTTTTTTGTCGTAGGTTTGAATTTAGGAGTATGTTGTTTTGACTTGCAATGGTCTGAAGCAGGTATACCAATGTACTATAAACTCATACATATGCATGTATACATATAGGCTGGGTTGGTTTAAAATTCTACCTTTAAATAACTATTTAATGTAACTGTATATATTATCAGCAAGCCCAATATAATATTTGAGGTATACACAGAACTGGTATACCAATTGGTAGTAGTGGTACACCTAGTTGTCTCAGTTTATTTACGCGTTTATTTTTTTTAGAACTATATACAAATTTCTTATAAGTAATTACACATTTTCCAGCCATGGAAATAGAGACGAATTGTCCATATATAGATGAATACATTAATTGATATACTGTATATTCATTATAATTTGGAAGATAGGTCGATCAATATATTCATGCATATGTATCATATAGACTTTAAATTTATTAATTTACCATCCTATCGGACCGTAATAGTAGTAATTCATGTTCAAGCTTATCCCTACACAAATGCATCTCTATAAAATATATACTGTATACGTACATCATGATCGATTGTAGTAGTTCTAGGGTTGTATCACCATCATTATAATACATTTGGGCTCATAACTTGTTAAGAATAACAGGAGGTTTCGGAGACCCGCTTAAATCGTTAATTTTTAGTTTGAGAATGTAGGTAAAGCTTGTGACAGGGTTTATCAAGCTTGTGAATGAGATTTACTAACCTACTATTTCCTAATTAGGTTAGCGTGTAAATTTTTATTATAGGTTAAGAGAATCCTAGGTGAAATATTATGTTTGGGAGATTTATATCAATAATTAAATATAAATATAAACGACATTTCCAAATTTTTGAAATTCTTTTTTTTTTTTTTTTTTTTTTTTTCCTTTACACGCTTCAATTGCTTAAGTTACTCAACAACAACTATACATTTAAAAGTAATACAATTTAAACATTATTAATTCAAAAATGTCTTTTAACAAACTTTCAGCTGGAACCAAGAAAATAATTTGGTCATACACTTTAGAAGCATCTGATCCAACTAAAGCAAACGATAGTTTTAGAAATGCTCATTTGATACCATTATTATTTGTTGATAAAAGTTGGTTTAGATATTATTCTAAAACCATTTATTCAAATATTGATATTGTAATGGAATTGATAAAATACATTATTAGAATGGAATTTTTTGAAACTGATATTCAGAATTATATTAGAAGATTGAATGAAAATTATAATCGAATTGAATCAATAAATTTTAATCAATTTATGGAATCAAATAACTATGAAAGTTTAAAACCATTACTTGATTCTAAATTTAAAGTAAAGTTCAAATTAAGAGTTGATGGTAATTTAACTATTTCTCAATGTACTCCAAAAAGTAAATTGGAAATTATTCATTCAATTAAATCTTTTACTTTAAAATATCCTACTGGTAGAAATTATTTACCAGTTATTAAATTAAATATATTTGGCAAGTCTGTTTCTGACTTAGTTAATACTCTTTTAGACAAATTCACTAGTACTAAAGTAGAATCTGGTAATGTTACTTATATGGAAGTCTCAAGTTCAGTTTTTAATAGTTTTAATAGTATTTCACCAACAGAATTTGATGATTTAAAAGTTAAGAGATTAAAATTTAATGATTCATCAACTCAACCTTATAGTCCATTAGTATTAATCTGCATCTTAGACCACGTTAAAGAATTGGGATTTGCAGGTAATAATAAATTTGAATTCATGTTTATTTATGAACAGTTAAAGTTTGATAAAATTGAACATTTAACAATTGAAACTGAAGAATCTATTTTTAGTACTGATTATTTAGATGAAAGATTTCCAAATTTAACTGGTATTACTATTGGTATGGGATTTTATGATACAGTTAGATTAATTAATGAGTTAAATTATGAAAATTTATCATCATTTGGAGTTTCTTTAAATCAAAATCAAATTGATGATTATGATGTTTTATTTAAATGTATTAATAAATTTATCAAGATTAATAATCAATTAACATCTTTTAGAGCTCCATTAAGTGATGATATTGAGTTATTAAATTGGGATAATTTGAGTAATATTAAAACTTTTGATTTTATTTATGGTGAAAAAGATATTACTGAGTTGTTATTAACTATTGCAGAAAATGTTCCTGGATTTCAAAATTTATATTTAAAACATAATAAAGTTGGAAAATATCAATTAAATTTTGAAAAAATTGTTCAACATCATGAAAATGGAAATAAATGGTTTAATAATCGAATTACTTTAACATTGGTCAATAGAAATAGAGATTCTTCATTAGAATTAATAAGTGAAGATAATTTTGATGATGTTTTTGAACGATATTATAACTTAGAGTGTAATGAATTGGGTATTCATTTGACAACTGGTGATTTCACACACAAACGAGATAAATATGGTTGTTTGTTGTGATTCTTTTCCTTTTTATTCTCTATTGTTATAGTTGCTAATGTACCACATTATTAATATCTAGGATGAATTTTAGTAGGCTATACAAGTAATAATATTTTATAATAAATAATGATTTAGCTGTAACCACAGTATCCCAGATCATGATGTTTTGATGTTTCAAATTTTTCAAAGCTTGCACCATCGGTCGGTTGTAAAAGTAACCCTCAAGCGTGTATTATTTTGTCATCCCGATTAAGCTTACGCTTGAATTTTCAAGCAACAAACCTTCGTTAAAAATCAACGACTGGGACAAAACAATAAAAAAATTGAACCACAACACCATTTAAAAAATATTAATATGTGCACTTATTTTTTCTCTCTCCTTTAAACAACCTACAATAATAGACTAACATACAACAAAATCTTAGTAACAAGTGTAACAATAGAGAAGTTTGCGTTGTTTGATTTAATGATATAATGAGTGGTTTTAACCTACCTCTTGAATTAAAACGAATAATATGGGAATATTTATGTGATCCAGTGATACCACGAGCTATTGATGAAGAACCAAATCACAAAGACAGTAACAAACATTTAATACCTTTACTATTAGTTTCAAGAGAATGGTTTTTTGAACTAGTATATTTTGCATACTCAAATCAACATTCAGTTATTAATTTATTACATCAAATTGATTCAATATATAAACAAAAGCAACAAGATCCTTCAAAAAAACAACTAGAACGAATTAATCAATTTTATACATCAAATATCAAAACATTTAATTTAAGTGAATTTATTGATTCAGATTATTTTCAAATTGATGGATTATGTTCATCATTATTTATAAATGGTATTAAATTTAAAATTAATGGTGAATTATTTATTGATCATGATTGTACACCAGATTTTTTGGATTTGATTGAACATTTTGATTCTTTATCAATAATAAGACCAGAAAAATTCAAATTAGTTTATCGAAATATTGGGATACCTTTTTTAGTTAAAAAATTAAACAAATTATTATACAAAATATTAGAAAAAAAATATACTGGTCCAATTAATACTTTTGAATTAGAAAGTGTTATATTTAATGAAATTGATAAATCATTATTAAAAAAATTTCATATTAAAGAATTAATTTTGCATAATTATAATAATCATGCAATTAGTGTAAAAAATTTTAATTCGTTGTTATCATTAGAAAATCTTACAATAAAAGATGGTGGGTTTTTTTTAGATAGTAAAACTAAACCAATAAATTATAAAAATATTAAAACATTCAAATTATGTAATATTATTGCTGTTGGATCATCAAAACATATTACAGAAATGGTTAATTTGGAAAGTTTAATTGTTATTGAACCAAGTTGCTCTACAATTAAAAATATAATTCCAAAGATTAAATCAACAAATTTAAAAAAAATTGAAATCATATCAAATTGTTATTTTAAAGGTTTTATTGAAATTTTAAACTCATTGTTATTTTATAATAGAAATATTAATGAATTAACATTATATACCCCAGTTCAACTAATTAATTCATTAAATTTAGAGTTATTATTAAAATTAGAAACATTAAAGATTAATTTAACAAATCAAAAATTCACAAACATTATTTTAAGATTGAGTCAACATTTTTCAAATAATTTAAAATATTTGGTTATATTATTAGAATCTAAATTAAATATTGGTTTTGATCAAGTAACGAGATATTTAAAGGACAATAATAAAACAAGGTTATTTGAAAATGACCTTTTGACGAAGGTTAGTTTTAACCATTCTATTACTTTAAAGACATTTAATGGAAAATTTACAAATTCTGACAAAAAAATGGTTAATAAAATGAAACAATTTGGAGTTATGATTGAATTGGAAAATTTTGACGTTAAATTTTGAAAAAAATAAGAAAAAAGACTACTAACACTATTATTATTTATTTATATTTGTATTTGTATTTGTATACCAAGTAGGCTATCTATTTATTTATAGAATCAGCTCTCCAACATTTTGATACTTTAGAAAGGATCTAGTAGAGCACGCGTAGTCATACGGCCTGTTAAAACCGCTTCGGAACCTCCGATAAGCTCAAGCTTGACTACTGTTCTATTTTTTTTTTTTTGGGAATTTAAAACATCAATAAATAAATCTTGACCAAAGTTTTCTCAACTAGAACTTTTTTTCTTATCACCAACAGCCAGTAATTGTATATTATAATGTTTGTAATTTTTTACGATGCAGATAAGGATAAAAAAGAATTTGATTCTTTACCAGTTGAAATTAAACAAATAATTTGGCAATATTTATCAACACCATCAATTCCTGAAACCAGCAATGCAAAACAAAATGATTCATATGATATACTTAAACAAAAAATCAATCGAGATAGATCTATTGTACCATTATTATATGTTAATCGAGAATTTTATCATGGATTGTTACCAATTATTTATAGTAATAGTTATATTTTGATTGACGTTTTGAAAAAAATTGCTATATCATTTATTCATGGAAAATTGACAATTCCACCAAATTCGATTGAATTTATGAATGATTTTTATACCAGTCATATCAAAGGTTTTAAATTTCGAGAATTTTTTTATTCAAATGATTATTATACTTTATTACCATTATTCAATCTTGGTTTAATTTTCACAAAAATTGAAAATTTGGTTATTGATTATGAATTTGATATGTCTTTTTTGAAATTTGTTGGATGTGTTGAAAAGTTCACTATTTATAAAAGTAATAGTGATGATGGAAGTTTATTAACTCAATTATTGGAAGATTTGAAGGTTTATTTTAATCCTTTGGTTATAGAGTTTTTGGAATTAGATTGTGAAAGTTTAATGTATGTTAACCCGACCTTATTTTCAGGTATTAAAATAAACCAATTAAAATTGATTAGTGGGGATGAAAATTATGATTCAAGTAGGTTAAGTTATATTACATTCAATGAACTTGGGCTTTTTGGTTCAGATTTTTCTAGTTTAATTTTACCAAACAATCCATTGAAAACATTATACCTTGATGGATTTGATTTTAGTAGATGTTTGGATAGATTACCAGAACTAGAAGGTTTAGAAGTTTTAATTATTAAAAATGTTGATTTAGATAATTTATCAATTTTTTTAAGTCATCATGAACGATATAAGTTTAATTTAAAAAAAATGACAATTTCAGTTAAAACTTCAGATTCAAGTTCAATTGAATTGATACTAGATGAATTTAATCATTTTTTAAATTTAAATAATTCAATTAATTTTTTAAGAGTATCATTTGATTCATTAAAATTCTTAAATCAAATTGATACTTCAAATTTATTGGAATTGAATACTTTGGAATTATCTAACCATATTTATCATGATATTACATCAACATTACAAATTATTTCTAGAAAATTTCCAAATTTATCAATTTTACAAATTGAAAATTCAATTGATCAATTATACTCATTAAATATTGATGAATTGGTTCATAATAACAAAAAATTATTCAATGATAATATAAGTTTAACATTAATTAATCAATTGGAAAATAATTATGAAGTTGAATCATTATCATTGATTGCTAAACGAGGTAATACTGCACATATTGTTAAAGATTTGATTAAGTGTAGTGATAATGGTATTAGGTTTCAAAATTTTGGTATAAAATTAATGAATGGTCATTTTATTTGTGGATGGTGTAAGAAGAAGTTACCTTATAAGGTTCTATAACTAGTATAAGTAGTGCTTTATAATATATATTTTGAGTTTTTGATATAATAATAATAATATATTTGATTGTTTAAGTAGTAGTAGTGGTAGTAGTAGTATGGCTGGCTAGAGTGTGTATGCGTATGTATACAAAGAATTAAGGTTTGAGGAGCCGCGTCGAGTGTTTTTGTGGCGTTTATCATTTTCCAAGGCCAGACCACAATATACGCGTAATAGGTGAAAAAACGCGACAGTCGGTAAGAATCATGATGATCGCCGATCAAAGTTTAATTTTTTTCGTCAATAAATATACAGTATAATATATAGCGTCTAAGTGAGATTTCCCTATATAGAATGAATATGATTAACTATGAACCTTAGATTTTATATCAAACTAGAAATTTGAATTTAATAAAGGTATAATTAGCCAAGCTCAAACTTGTACTTTAATTATAACTATCTTATAATATGCATGTATGCTACCTACAACAATTGTTAACACTTGAAATATAACTCTAGAGTGCTGCATCTCATACTAGCCACGACGATATTGGTTGACTATAGTATACTATAGTGTATACATAGTTAACAAATTTTATGGATGAGTATAAAGGCAATAGCAATAACCATACTTAGCGCTTAACAAAACCCAAATTTTTAACTAGTAAATATACCTACTAACTATTATAAGCAGTTTGAAATAGATACTTTTAGTCACAAATCATCACGTGAAATCCTAAAATAGTTATACCAAGCTTTTATATTTATTTTTCCAGCGCTTCGAGATGAATTTAAACTGTGATTAGCGCTTAGAAAAGCTTTATCGATATTAATGTCTCACATTTGTTTACATTTTGTACATTTCTTATGATAGCTTAAATTCTGAGTTGCGCTCGCTAAAACTACTTAAAAAAATTACAATTTTATATATAAACAATACAATTTAAATTATATCAATTATCAATTATCCTAGAAAAAAATTATAAATATCCATCATTTTCCTCAAATTTCCAAAAAAAACTTTCTTTCTTTTTTTTTTTTCTTTTCTTCTTCTTCTTTTTTGATTGCAAAAAAGTACTTTTATTAGATAAGAAAAGCTAACTTCTCTTTTTTTATATTCTATATTTTTCCGCTGTCTTCTCTGCGAGGTAATCTAATCTACTAATCTATTTATTACAACATTTATTCTTTTAATTTATTAACTGCATTTTTAAAAACAAAAACCAAAAAAACTATTTATTATTATTAATTAACAATGTCCTGTAACTGTTCTTCTCCAGCTGTTCCAGTTCCAATTGGTTCACAAGCTTTTACACTACCAAAGAGACCACAAACTTTTAAATCAGCATCGTCATCATCATCATCTGGTCAAAAAAGTTATAGAGCTGTTCCAGCATCATCATCTTCTTCTTCTAGAGCTTCAACACAATCAACATCATCCAAAAAACGATATGCATACCCTGTTAACTCAAGTTCTGGTTCTGGTTCTAGTTCTGGTAGATCAAGTTCTACTGCTAAATATGCAATTCCAGTAACTGCATCATCATCAAAACCAAAAACTTCTTATAGAAGAGCAAATACTTCATCAACATCATCACCTCAAGTTCAATCAGTTAAATTTGGTGGTTATTCATTATCTCCACAAGAATTAAAATCTGGTAATACTTTTACATTTAACGCTGGTAATACTCCAGTTCAAGCAACTTATTCAACTGGTCCAAAATTAGCAAATGGTAAACAAAAAGTTTCTGTTAAAGTTCCAGTTTCCACTTTTGGTGCTCAAACTGTTGATCCAAGATATGGTTTAAGAAGAAGTGGAAGTGGTAATAATGGTGTTTTGACTGATCCAGGTTTTGGTTTAAGAAGAGGTAGAACTGGTAGAGATGATGGTTTATTGGTTGATCCATATTTACCAGGATCAGGTTGGCCATGGGGTCGAGGTTCATCTAATAATAACAATAATGTTATTGTTGTTCCACATGTTGGTGGTGGTAATCAATGTTCATCTGGTGGTGAACAAGTTATTGTTGTTCCACATAATAATTATAGCCCATGTGGTAACTCTGGCCAAGTTATTTGGGTTCCACATGCTGAAGGTGGATTGGGTGGTGGTACTGGTGGTTTAGATTTTTTGACTGCTTTCCCAGCTGCTGTTATGGAATTATTTAGTGATGTTTTTAAAAATATTCAAGATTTCATTACTGCATTAACTGCAAGTATTCAAAAATTCTTTGATAGTATTTCTGGAACTACTGGTACTGGAAATGGTGGTGGTGGTACTTTTAACTATCCAATCTATTATTATACTGGTGGATGTAATGGTGGAGTTAATATTCCATATTATTTTAATAATAATACACCAGTTATTTTTAATAATGGTACTTGTGGAGGTTATGGTGGTGGTGAAGAAATTATTATCATTGAAGAACATAACGCTGGTAATGGTTGTGGAGGTTATGGTGGTGGTGAAGAAATAATTATTATTGAAGAACAAAATTCTGGTAATGGTTGTGTTGGTAATGGAGGTGGTGAAGAAATTATTATTATTGAAGATTATAATAATAATAATGGATGTGTTGGTAATGGAGGTGGTGAAGAAATTATTATCATTGAAGATTATAATAATAATAATGGTTCATGGGGATGTGGTGGTGGTAATAATGGGGGTGAAGAAATCATTATTATTGAAGAACAAAATTCTGGTAATGGTTGTGTTGGTAATGGAGGTGGTAATGAAATTATTATTATTGAAGAACAACCACAACAGTATAATTCTGGAAATGAAATCATTATTATAGAAGAAAATAATAGTGGTAGTGGATCATGTGGTTGTGGTGGTAATAATGGTGGTGAAGAAATTATTATTATTGAAGAACATAATTCTGGTAATGGTTGTGTTGGTAATGGAGGTGGTGAAGAAATTATTATTATTGAAGAAGGTAGTGGTTTAAAACCAGGTGAAACTATTTATGGTAACCAACTTGGTTTGAATTCTAGATATTGTGGATGTTAAAAAGAAATTTATTGGAGGAGAATGATTAAAGAATAGAGGTTGTTTGAAGAAGAAATAAAAAAAAAACAAAAAAAACTTGAAGTGTATTTCCTTCTTGTTTATTTCTTTATGTATAATAATAAATAGTTTTTTGTTGTAATAAATTATTTTGTATGTTTTAAAAAAGATATTGTAGTAAATAAATAAAAAAAAAAAAAAAGTATATGCATATTTGGAAAATAAATAAATTTTTTATATAATAATTCTTAAAAACTCATCATGTTATTAATTTCATTTTTAATTGAATCAAAATTAATTTGTCTCATACTAACACCATATAAAATATCAGGACCAGTATCATTAAAAAAACGATGATTTCTTCTTAAAAAACAATCAGGCCAAGCAACACCATAAATATTATTTAATAAAGGACAATTTGATATAAAATTATAAATAAATTTTGCAAATTCTTGTTCTTGTTTTTGAATTGATAAATAACCAACACCATCATTACCATATCCTCCTTCACCACTTGAATCAGTACTACTATTATCATCATTATTATTAGTATTATTAGTATAATCATCATAATTATCAGGTAAATCAAGTACTAAAGCTCTTAAATGAGGTAAAAATTTTGCCATTTCACCAGTATGACCATATTGAAAAGAATCTCTACAACCTAAAATAATTAAATTTTTAATTCTTGCCGAATGAGCATTTTCAACTAATTGTTCAATTGATTTATAAGCAACATCATGAAATCTTAAAGTTGATAAAGTTCCAACATTTGGTATAATCATATTTCTAATTGCTCTTCTAACTGCATCACCATCAGTACTCCAAGGACCTTCTTCTAATTCTAAATCAGTTAAATTTGTAAATTTCATATATTCTAAAGAATGACCAGTTGATAATTCAACTTTTAAACTTGAAACTTGTGGGATTTCACATATTATTAAATTTGATTCATTTTCCATACTTTCTAATATTGATGAACTTTCTTTATATTGTAATGTTTTACAACTTTTTGGTACCCAATCAGCTGCAGTTAAAATTAATGATTCTTGTATACATAATTTAATTAAATTTGGACATTGTAAATTTAATTTTAATCGATTTAAATCTTCTGTTTCAATTGGTTGTTGTATTGATAATTTTTCTAATGATGATGGTAATTTAAAATTAAATAATTGTAAAACATCTTGTATTGACATATAATAAATTCTAATTTCTTTTATAAAAGTTTGAGTGAAAAAATTAATTGATGGTAATTCTATTTTTTCCATCATATTTATATTATTAGTATTTGTATTTGTTAAAGATGCAAAACTCATTAAATTATTAGTATTAATATTATCATCATTTGTCATTCTACCACCACTACCTCTTAAACCTAAAGATAAACAAGTTGGAATATTATTCCATTTTTTAAAAACTAATTCACAAATTATTCTACAATCTTTTTCATCTGCATATAATTCAACTTCTATATCTTCAACTGCTGTTAAAACCAATTTATTTATTAATTCATAATATAATTGTGTTAATCCAATATCTTGAGGTGGACTACTTGGATGATCATCAAATGTTATACTTAAATTTAATAATCTAACAGCACTTAAAACATCTTTAATATATAAATCTGGAAAATTTTCAATTCCATAAATAAATTTTGTTACACTTTGTTTTGAATTTAAACAAATCCTTCTTTTATATCTTGATGGTTCAACAGGAATACTATTTGATAATTCAACTACTCCTGCTTTTGAACAGGTTCCTAATGTTAATTGTCTCCATAATTGTGGTGCCAATACTCTACGGAGTTGACGGGAACAATGATAAAATGATAAAAAATCGGGGGTGCTTAAACTTGTTGCAATATTATCTATTAATTCGTTTGGTAATTTATCCATGCGTGTTATAGTATCTTTTTTTTTGAATAAGTTGATTATTGTTAGTAAAGTAGAAGTTTGAAGAAAAGAGTTAGAATAAAAAAAGTTGCTGTGATGAATTTAAAAAATATTATTAATGTGTTGGATGAATTAATTTTTTTTTATAGTCACACCCTTTTTTTTTTTTATTGTATTTTTTTTTTTGATGGTTGGGACCTATAATTAAATAAAACATTCAAAAAAAAAAAAAAAAAAAAAAAAAAAAAAAAAAAAAAAAAAAAACGGTGGTGCATAAAATAATTATCTCGCTTAATGGAATGGAATGATGGTTCTTAGTAAGATTTATATTGGTAGTGTGGCAAAAGATACTGTTAATTTAAGGTGGTTTTAATAGGGATCTGGTATATATTGATGACTAAAGATCCGATGAACATCAAGATATATCATCCTATTGATCATCATAAAAAATGTTTTAAGTAGGTATCCTTAAGGGTTTTTGTTGTGGGACAGTACGGTGTTATATATACAGGAATAAGGCTACCAGGTTAAGCCAGCTAGTGGAAAAATTTCATATACAAATAATTTTCAAAAAACTTTTCGGTAAATGACCTTTATTTATAATTTTATTAATTTCTTGATTCTTTTGGAGATAAAGTTTATGATCATGATCTTATATATCACCTGTATTAGGTTTTTGACAAAACTTTAAAAAAAAATGGCTCATAATTTGCTAAAAATAATTGTAGCTAGTTTTTCTTGCTCTACCAGTTATCGTACCACTAGTTAGTTTTAAGCTTGGATAAAGGGCAATTCCTACACATCATGATACTTCTAAGACAAGCAAGAGCAAAATATACTGATTACTTGAATCTTACGTAATAAACAGGGAGAAACATTATACACGGCTCATTATAACTTAAACAGGTTAATATCCCAAATCTGATAATTTATTTTATAATAACGACAATGGTAATAGAGAAGAGTAAAAAAAAAATATAAATTAGTTAGTTTAAAAATATAAATTAATTATGTAAAACATCAAAATATGGATGTTCTTGAGCTTCTTTAGCAGTTAAACGATCTTGATGATCATATCTTAACAATTTATCAACAAAATCTATTGCTTCATCACTAGTAAAAGGTTGATTTGCTGAATTAATAAATTTTTTCCATGGTCTTCTTGGATAATAATTTAATAACATCCAAAAATCTTTACTTAAATGAATATCATATTTATCCATATATTTTTTTAAATCATCAGTTCCTAATACTCTAGTAATTTTTAACATTTGATCAGTATTTGAATGACCATGAAAAAATGGATCTTTTTTAAAAATCATTGATGCAAACATTGTACCTAAACTCCACATATCTAAAGAATAATCATACATTTGATAATCAACTAATAATTCTGGTCCTTTAAAACATCTTGATGCAACTCTAACATTATATTCCATACCAGCATGATAAAATTCTGCTAAACCCCAATCAATTAATCTTAATTTTCTATTTTCATGATCAATCATAACATTATGTGGTTTAACATCTCTATGCATAATACCTTTTGAATGACAAAAATCTAATGCTTTTAATAATTCATTAATATAATATCTAATATCATAATCTGTAAATTTTGGATATAAAACTCTAAAATCTGTATTATTAACATATTCAAAAATTAATGATGGTGTTTTTGATATTGGATCTCTAACAACATCCATTAAACCAATAACATTAATACCACCAGTTAAATTTTGTAAAATTTTAATTTCTCTTTTAATTTTTTTTTTTTTAACTGGTTTTAAAACTTTAATAACACATCTACCTTTTTCTGTATTATCTGGTATACTACTTGTACTACTTGATGAATTATTATCATTATCATTAAAAAATTCTGATTGTAAAACTAAATTAACACCTTCAAATGCTTCACTATATTTACCTCTACCAATTTTTCTAACAACTTCATAATTTGTTAATGCACCCCAGTTAATAATAACATTATCATAATCCCAATAACTGGTTGGTTGATGTTGATTATAATCAGCATATACTCTTGCCACACTGGGTTTCATTATAAACTTTTATTTCTATTCTATCTTTTCTATAAATTTTTTGCAGGTGAAGAAAGAGAAACAAAAGTTGTAGAATTTTTTTTTTTTTTAACTAGAAGAGGGGTGAATGGATGGATGGACAGAGCGTGTATTGTTAGAGAGAAAATTTTGGCTGCAAAAAAAATTAAAAAAAATTCTCAGGAGAAGAAAAAAAAGATTTCGCTTAATGCAGCTTAAAAAAAAAAAGTTAATTTCGTGGGTCAGCCGTTTAATCATTGATCACATTTTTTTATGCGTATATTATTATCGGATCGGAGAGTATTTTTTTGAAATCACGTGTATTAGTCATGTGAATTGGTCACGTGAACTAGTCACGTTTTTTAAAAAATTTGGGACTTTTTTTTTTTTTTTCTAGGAAATTTTTCAAATTCAAACTTAGTATAATAAACGCGTTTGATTATTTACTAATAAATAAATTTTTTTTTTTGTGATCTCCAAAAATTCTTCATAAAACCATTAAACCAAAATTTTAATAAAAACATATTATGACTGGATTGTCATTACAATGGAGAGGAAATATTGATACAAGTTCAGTAAAAATAAAATCAGAAAATAATAACAATACTAACAATGATCTAATACCAGAATTACTTGAAGATATACAATTTTGGGGTACATCTAATTTAAACGCCAAATCAATATCAATATTAAATTTTTTAGATCCTCAAAAATTACCATTATGGCATTTAAATACAAATAATATATGGCAAATAGCATCAACAAATCAATCAACTAAATTTTTTTTACAAAAATTATTAAATATATCAGATTATGGATTATTAGATGATAAAGAAATTGCAAATATTGGATTATTATTACAAATTGATTATCAAAATTTAATAATGATATATATTCAATCATCAGAAAAACCATTATTAAAAGCAATTAGTTTAATAGAATCAACAGATCATGAAAAATCAATGCTTTCAACAATTAAAGCTGAACCACAAACAACAAAATTTTTCCCAGATGATACAATTCAACGTCAAAAACAAGATAAATTTAATAGATTAGTTGAAAGAGCTACTAGTGCCACTCCAATACCATCAATTAAACCAACTAATAATAGTAATAGTAAAACTATTTATAAAAAACCATCATTTCAATCTCAATATCCAACTCAAACTAATACACCAACTTTAGCAACACCTTTATCATCAACTACTACAACTATTGAAAAAGTTGATACACCACAAGAACGTCGAAATAAAAATTTTATTGGTCAAATTGTAGTTCAAGAAATGAAAATGAGAGGTATTAGAAGACAAGATGATGAAGAAGAATATAAACAATTATATTCTATGGCTTATAAAGCATCATTATTTGCTTTAAGAAAAAAAATGAATGAATCAATGGAAGAAAAAACTGCTAGAGATGTTGTTGATAAGTTGTTAAATGTACTTCATCAATAGTAGAAATTATTCTAAGTGGTATTATTCTAAGAAGGAATTCAATTAACCAAGAGAGATAGATCTATCTCACGTTTAATTAAAAAAAAAAAAAAGGCTTACGCGTTGGATCTTTTTTTTTTTTAACTTTAAAAAATGTCTAACGTGGCGGGGCGGGATACTTTTACCCATAAGAGTCAAAAACCCTTTTTTTTTTTTAATTGATAATTAATCAAAGTTTACTCAAAGTGGTGTCATAACTGGTTTTATTATTTATTTTTTTGTCTAAGTTTATCTTTGAAATCTTTGAATTCTTTTGGCTAAGTTTTAGAAAAAATTATTATAAGGGTTTTGTTTGTGTGATTTATAATATTAACGGTATATTTTGTTTGTCTCTTTTATTACACAATTTTGTACGATTTGTACGAGCAATAATGGTCCAATATTTAAATACTCAATCAATTCCAGTTCTTTACTTCCCCTCCTCCTAAGAATCATCATCCTGTTAAATAACAATTATTTAAAAACTTATTTATTCTATTTATTTGCATTTTTATTATTTCTAATCATCAAAAACTTACTAATTGAATTAAATTCGGCTTAGTCTATTGCTATTTTTTCTATCAATTCATCATTCATATTATCTCGGTACCTTTTTTTTTTTGTTATCACTAAATCGTCCTGTTCTAATTAATACTAAGAGAGAAAAAAATTTCCCCCCCCTTTTTTAACACACACAAAAAAAAAAAAGTAAGCCCACCACATCCACCCAAAAAAGAACACTGC
>JAJLUL010000121.1:13339-66501 GCA_030564325.1 Blastobotrys capitulatus | reverse complement strand
AATTAATTACAGCCACACTTACAGTAGCAGTTGCAAGCATATATATAAATTTTAAAACCAAAAATTTGACACCACACCTCACTAAAAAAAAAATAAATTTAAAAACAAAAAATTGACACCACACCTCACTAAAAAAAGAGCACTCCTGACGGCCTGTCTACGCTCAGATAGCTCCGTCTATCCAATGCGTATAAGTTTTTTATCCACAATTTAGAATTTATAAGCTTATTATCCAAGCAGTCATATTTTTTTTTTAGATTTGTATCAATATATATAACCGGCATCTACAATTACGTACCACAATGAAGTTCCAGCCACAACGATTCATATAGAACCTTTGCAGCTAAAGCAATTGATTGATTGGTCTGACTGCAGCATCGATCCTTCATGATAGCACGACATCACAACCTAAAAGAATAAACACGTCAACTTTTTATAAAAGTTCACACGTTATTGATGTAGATTCCATTTCTTTACATTTTAAAGCAATTATCTCTCTATTATCAAATAAAAGATCACCGGTAAAAAGTACCTTAATAAAAAACAAATCCGTTGGATTTTGAGTAAAAATATAATAATAATAATCTTAGCTAAGGTAAAAGCTGGAAAAAGCCAGCAGGTATAAATGAGTGAGTCAGATCAAAAAAAATTAATTAATAATCCTGATTGTACCAGTAGTTTATCACTCCATATTCAATTATAGACATCAAATGCTTCAAATTATTTTACACTCTCTTTCGGTACATATACCAGGGCTTGAAATTTGTATATATTCCATAGTGTTCCAGCTCCTGATTTTCGCTCAAAACATTGGATTAAATTAAATCGACGGTTTTAATACATATGTACTATCAAATTAATTGACCTCCTTTATTTCTAGAATAACATAAATAAAGTATCAGTGTGATATTTAAAATTTTTAGTAATCTATCATCATTCAATTGATGGGTATACTTTAGTAAAAATGGTACCTTTTAAGATTAGAGTGTGATGCATCCAAAAAAAAAAATTCCCAACAAAGTTTTCTACAAACCCACCAATCATCAGATAATTATCTACAGTATATTACACTAACCAAATTGGACGATTTCGTGATCATTACAGTAGCAGTAGCACAATAAACCTGCCTATTCAAGCATGAGTTAGAATTCTAACAATTGCATATTAACAAAAAAAATAATGAAACTGCTCAGCTGGACAGCTTTTTTCCACTTTCGAAAAAAAAACACAAAAAAAATATATACTGCAGCTTGAACTGAACCTGAATTGAGAAAAGAAAAAAAAATTTTATGCCAAAAAAAACTATTCATGCAGTTTTTCTGGTTTAAGCTTTGTTAACCCCCCGCCCTCCATCTCAAGTGCTATAATTAATAACACACTATTAGCGGTAGCTGTAGCTATAGTAACCCACCAACCAAACTAGTTTTTGCTGGCAATAAAAATCTCGGAACTTTGAAGCGCTCATCGCTCCCTTTTTCCTTCCTTCCCAATTATTTTATTACCCAATTCCCAAATCTCGCTCGGCCACTAAGCGCTGAGCACAGCACAGCACAGCTCAAGCCTTATTAACTTTAACTGTGCCTAAAAATTTTATTATTTTTTTTTTACACAACAAAAAAAATTTTGTGTTAGAAAATGGATTTAGCGCTGTCACAAGTTTTTTTTTTTTTTTATTTTTAATAATTTCTTTTTTTTAGAACTTTTTTTTTTTTGGCGCAACAAATTTTTTTTTACTTTTCTTGTAACCAAAAAAAGAAAGAATAGAAAATAGAAAAAAAAGGTTCAAGCTGTTTTAAAGTATCTACACCTGCTTGAACCTGGTACTTGCACTATTAGACAAAAACTATATATATAAATTTGGTTCCTCTTTGTAATCCTAGATTTTTTTTATTTTTTTTTTTTCTCTTCTGTTATAAAAAATCTCTTTATTCTAAATCTTTTTTTTTGTTATAAAAAATATTTCATCAATCCATTTAAATATCTTTGTTTCATCCAATTTTTTTCAATAATTCATTCAACAATTCATTATAACCATTGCAATTGGTAATAAAAAAAACCAAAACGTTTCGACACTTTGCAAAAACATACAAAAACCACATCAAAACACAGTTGTTACAATAAATCCAATAATTGAACAGAAATCAATTTCAATATGATGATGACTTGTAATAATAATCATTTTTTGGCTCCTCCTCCTTGTTTATCAACTACTATTAACGATAGATCAAGTAGTTCTGTATCATCACCACAAGGTCAAGCAAAGCCAGAATGGGCATCACCAGTACAATCATTTCGAGCATATTTAGAAAATCAATTAGATAGTTCAAATTATGAATTTTCTTTTAATAATTATAATCGACATAAAGGTAGAAAAAGAACAACATCATCAGCTTTTGCTTCATTGTTTTCAATTGGTGGTAATGAAAATGAACAAACTAATAATCCAAAAAGAAAGAGAAAAGCTATTTTTTCAGTAATTAATTCAGCAACTCAACCAAGAACTTTTAATGCAAAATGTGAAAAAAATAGTCATGAAGTTACTACTACTACTAGTTCTAATAATAATTCACTACCGTCTTCTAATAATACCAGTAATGACAGTAGTCCTACTGATAGTATTAGTGAAGTTAGTGAAGATGATTGTAGTAGGTATGTTTCATTTCCTGCCATTGATGATAGAGAAGAAGAAGAATGTGTTTAAATTAGTCTTTTGATACCTTTTATTTATTTTACAGTCTAATATTTGATTGTTCACCTATTTATGTTTATTCTATTACGAAGTTTTAATGATTTTATTTATGATTTTCTACAATTAACGAAAGAAAAGTATTTATTTTTTGTTCCTCTAATGATTTTAATATTTTTATAAATAATTATTTATTTTATTTTTTTTTTTTTTTATGTTGATAGTGAAAAAAGATGTTTTTATTTGTCTATTACTTTGATATAATGAAGTGATGTAGAGCTGTGCCACATTGTATTATAATGAATTGAAAAAAAGAAGCTCTAAAACATTTATCTCACTACAGAAAGAGAGATATGAATGATAAAGGAATACAATCACTCATGTGGCTGTATATACCAACTTGTACATATATCCTGAGTATTTATTTTTGGATGAACAGAAAGATTATTTATTTTTGATGGAATTTTTTTTTATTATACAATGGATAAGGAGATAAAAATAAACATGGCTAGTTATCTACATAATTAGCATATTACATGTTTATACCTTTTGTTATAAAAATGTATTTAAAATAATTTATTTATTTTTAACAGCAATATTTTACATAGACTTGGCTATTCATGATAGGTGTCTATTTTGAGATTAACCAAATTATCTTCTAATTTTGTCAAGATAATATTCTAAGAGTACTAAATAATCAAAATTACCCTCTCAAAGATAATCATAATTTGAATGAGTACTCGAAATCTTATACAAGATTATATCGATCATGGAGAAAGGAGATGATTATATTAAACATCGTGATGATTTATACTACACTATTCAAGCTTGAAAATAGGAAAGTGGTTTCGCGATTTCGATGTCCAACTCGATGAAAGTTTAGATTTTATATAATTTACACGGGTGAGCTTTATTAAAGTTTTTTATATTCCAGCTCAGGTTTGAGATTTAATCACAAAATAATAAAGAAATCATATCAAAAGATCAATGATGATCAGTTCTTAATTATTTTTTGATAGATTTTTTTGTTAATCGATACCATAATCCGATATACAAATATATCTAAAAAAAAATACCTTAAATGGTTCTAAGTATACCAAAATACCCGACAAAAGTCAAATAAATAATAAATTTATTCTTAGACTGATGAAGATTTTTTATATAAAAAAAAAAAAATCGAATCATTTGATCTTTAATTAGACAAAATTCAAGATCTTTTTTAAATCGTTCAAACAAAACGATATCTATCAGAAAAAAAATTTTCTTCAAATGGTCTAAATCTAATTCAAGGGACTTACCTGGTAGGAAAAAAATTTAGAAAGTCTCACCTTTTAGATCTTAACTCAAAATTTGGCTACAAAGAATCTCAAAGTGAAATTTTTTGAGCCATAAAATGATTATGAATTGTAGTAGTAGTCCAAATATATTTCATATTCATTATGGCTATGTAGAATATATGTATATAGTATCTAAAAAAAGATAATTAAAAGGCTCTATCTTATAAGCATCAACATCAACGCCTATCTGTATTACAAATGATAATTAAAATATATACACTACACTGTACTGTAACAATATGTAACAGAAAACCTTTTTTTTTTTTTCATACAATGTAACGGTTGTCCAATTGTGTTTGCCATATTACAATAGAATGTTCTAACTAGCCCATCTGCCATCTGGTGTTAAGCTTGCATTATACCTGGTTTTTAGGGGTAAAAACTACAAGGATCTTTAACTATAAATAACGGATCTGCTATTACAGTAAAGTGCACTAGCTACACTACAGTGTACTGTTAACGTACCCTCTGCAATAATCAAACCTTTAAATTTCAAATTTTATTAGAGTGAGGGCCAAACAGAATGAGTAAAAGCTTGTTGTAAATTATAAAAAGAATTTTATAAACAAAAATAAATCCGATAAAGGCCTTTTTCTCTGATGATTTTCAAGAATATTTTTTTTCTAATGCATGCATCCATAAAAATAAACGGTAAATAAAAAAATATTTTTTTATCCATAATTTTTTATGATACTTTACCGAGTTTTCTTTTGAAATTTTATTTTAAGATGGATCCAAATTCTGGAATTCAGGATGATATCTCCAAAATAGGAATCATACTGCTATTATTCAACTTTGACAGTATACATGTACCATCCTGATAATATATGTAATCCATGGATCATGCTTCCCAATCATTGCAGTCAAATAGATAGGTATACTCGTAGGTCTTTTATCAAAAAAAGATCTCGCCTTAATTCTAACCGAAAATAATTTTATATCAAACTTTGTTACCCGGGCCTATAATCTTTCTGGAAATACATGCAGGCAAATTCTAATGATATCCTTAAATCAAAACCAGCAGAATCTGATGGAGATTGAATCCTGCCAACTAATGGCCAAGTATACCATATAACATTGACGTACGGGTGTGCAAGACCACCTTCTAGTGTGGGTAACTACTCAGTTATTAACTTTTAAGCTGTGGATAAGATTTTTATACACTGCAGTATGGTTTATAAATCATATATTGGTTACCATAGAGATCGGATGAAGTTTTTTTTTTTGGTTTTTTACCACTAAAAAATTCTTTTTCAGACATCCCAAAATTAAGGTGCTCATCTTTGGTAACCCTGCTTGAAATTACAAATTTCTGTTTTACTGGTATCTAACAAATCATCAACACCAACATTACAGGTCCGGAACCAATGAATCTTGACCTAAGTTTTATCAATTTATTTATACCCCTATTATTGTGGTAGGAGGACTATATACCAGACTACTAAGTACCAATTAAAACAAGATTTGGTTTAAACACATGTGTTTTTTTTTTTTTTTTTCTTGAATTATTATATATCTAAATAAAGAGCTATACATAATAGATTCTTGATATATTTTGGAATAAATAAATAAATTTATACTACAGTAGCGTATACCCTTTATTTACTATAGGCGTTACCAGTTAATCGTATATTTATATCTCCAATCACTTATCATGATTATGTATAATGAAAAATTTTTCATGGATCAAAATCAAACAATGCTAATAGTACCAGGTACTTTCAGTATTACTCCCTAGGTGGATAGAATCAAATCATAATAATAAATAATTGTAACCCCGATTCGAGCCCGATAATTGATCAATCAGATTTATAAATTTACATTATAATCGGATATCTCAATCTTTTTCTGAGATATCATGATGCAAAGTCAATCAAAATTCCAAAACTCAAATAATTTAAATTGACTCAACGCACCTAGTAATACTGCTGATTATAGTCTGATAGCTTAGCTTAGTAGAGCTATACCGGAGTAGAAACAATTCAATGCTCCACGCTTAATCAGGCATGATATACTGACGATAGATGCAATTTAATTTGTTACAATCATAATCAATATTAAATGTAATTATGCTACGGTAGTAGCTAGTAGTGACACTACTACTAGTCAATTGACGGTACCAGTGGGTGGTGCATTTGATAATTATTAACGCAATTTATAGGTTTGAAAATAATTTATAACTCCTGGAAATTAAGCTATACATACCTAATTTCAATAGGATTTTTAATTGTTTAATTGATAAGTCATTTTTTGCTCAATTAAACAACCTATTATATTATAGAGTTTAATCAATCATTTTTATAATGATGGATGGTGAAAAATTCTTCTTCAATTACCGAGAATCCTACCCTTAAAATTATATGATGGATATCGGGTATCGGTTGCTCTGGTCTCTTGTTTTTTTCCTCTTACCTTAGTTACACCCCCTGGAGTCACTAGGTAACGAGCTCGAGAAATCATAAAAGTAATACTAGTTGTCTAGCCAACTTTAAAATAACTTGATGAATTTGATTCACCCACTTTTGAAAACGAAAACTTATTTATTCAGAATTTACCATTTGGTAGTTTGAGACCACACTGTACCTGGTATTACAGTAGTATGATTGAATAGACACGCTTGAAGCATAGCTAGCTACTTGCGCACATTGTATTATAACTTACCAGCTGGGAGTGGTCACTCTATAACTTAGTGATAATTGCATATAACTGAAATAACCGTCAAATTCCTAAGTCAAGCAATTATCCTGTTATTTTCAAGGGGTCAAGATCTGATACAGTAGCCAAATGTGTTTTTTTAAGTCTATAAGTGAGTACATGCCACCTATCCTTTTAATACATTAGTTATATGTAGTACCATGTATATCAAGACTGGTACAAGTCATTTATCATAATTGCTTGATTGTAGAGCATTGAATTATGGATATTTCTGATCTTCTCCTAATCAGGTCAATTGCCTCGTATATTCAATTAACTATACATGTATTATAATAAATGATAATAATACGGTATTTGATAATTACCAGGTAACTAAGTAAAATTGATGGTTAAAAAATTATGTGCAAGTAGAGTTAAAGCTTAGTATACCACTAGTGGTATACAGTTAACCGACCACCAAATTTTTTTTTTCTAGCATATCATATGCAGTAATTGTGTGCATTAAATTAGCTAAATGCACAGCACATCGACAAAATTAATAAAAACTTTACTGGAGTGTCTTCACCTTAAAATTGGTCTTTAAAGCTCTGGCCAGTGGATATTCTGATTTATTATAAAAGGCATCAAGACCTGTAATTGAGAGAAATCAATCATGTACTTCTAACTGTATATAATATATATGAAAGTTCATTAATAATATGGAGTAGCAGTACATCTTCAAAAAAAATTTAAGCTTATCTCTAATAAAGCTTGACATTTGAGATATGACTGATCGTCACTAATTAAGGTATAACAGAGGTTGCAATGCAAACTGGACAGTTCACATAATTCCAACTCCACTCAAATAAAAATGTCAAAAACATTCAACAAATATTTTCAATGTTTTAACATTTAAACAAAGCTATACTCCTCGGGTGCCCAAAATATCTGACAGTACTACTACCTGGATTAAAGCATTACATTGTAACAGGATACTCTAATCTATAATGATAGGTCCAGATAATATCAAAAGATAAGCTACTTATTGTACTAATAATAACACTTGTACATGATACCATTATAAAAAATCTCGACTTTTAGAATTTTTGTAACAAGAAACCAAAATTCGTTGCCAATAAATAACTTAAAAAAAGTGTATTAACCTTATTTGAATATTACCCGCACTAAAACCGTTTTATTGTAAACAGATCAAACAGATCAGTACATTATGAGCACCACTAGTGTACCAGTATATATATTGTATCATCATCAACAGTGTAATTATTATAGTTTCTAAGAAGCTTGATACCATAATAACCACTTAGTTGGCACAGTATCATTTTTTGATAAAACACGGACCCAATTTAATTAATTTAAGGTTCATATTTCTATATAATGCAAAAAAAAAAAAAAGGTTCTCGAGAAAAATTATTTTTAGTTTTCTAAGCTAAGCTTTACCGGTATTAAACGTAAAAAGTTTCAGAAATATTAGAAACTTTAATTTTTTGAAACTCGAGTCGACAGGCAATTTAGATAATGTTAATTTATCGGTAACTATGATATTCTACCTGTTATCATTGCGTAAATTTGAGGGTAGCAATTAATTAACTTGATGTGCTGAGGTATTAGTACCTCAGTAGTACCAGGAATTATTTGATTTAATATAGTCCGTGTTTAACTTCAAACAATACCATATGAGTTATAAATAACCCTTGAACGTTTCATAAATAAGAATAAATTGCCGTACACTGACCAAGATGTATCTATAGTGCACTGTACCTTCAGGTTAAATCACCACTGGTTGCTAGCGCTGTTACCATTTAAAGTCTAAGCTTACTACCCTGTCAGTAAATGACTATAAAAATACCATCCAATAATGGATGTAATTTTTAAGCATACTGCTCAGGATTGAAACATGCACCAAATCTTATTTATTTTTCTACACCCCCCTTTTTTTTTTTTGGTGTAGTGCAGGTTGTTACACAAACTTGAGAGTAAAGATATTTTTGTTTAACGATCCAAAGTTTCATAAATCGCTTTTATTCTAAAAACTGTAACTAAGAAATATTATTTAAGCAGCTAACTGTATAAGCAACTTTATAAATATAAGAAACAGAAGCATAAGCACGTCAATTTCTTGTATCATTGTGTTTGATCAATGTACCAAAGCACTGTGTAACTATTAATTGTACAATATTCATAGATTAGCATTGCACCAATTGGCCATTTCATAGTAATAATATTGATATACATATATATAAACTGACAACAATTAACTACTAAGTAATATAGCTATTATAGTTAATCACAAGCATGAAATATATAGCAGTCTCCTTAAATCTATAGGTTCAAGTTACAGGTATAGCATAGCATAGCATAGCATAGCAACTGCAGAATTCAGACCTTGGCTGATTAAATTAAGTTTACAGATTGTGCCAATGTTTAGATTTGCCACTTATAAAAAGGTGGCTTATATCACCAACTGCTGCTTTAAAAATCAATCAGATCACCATGGCAGGATATATCAAATTTGTTATAAACTCCGATATATACTTTATATTTATTGATCATCAGGATGATACTTACTTATTGAATTATAAATTTTGGATAAATCTACCACGGTACTACTATGACAGAAATCCGATTGATTTGGGTTTGATAAAACAGCGAATCTATATAATCAATTACATTGGAAACCAATCTTACAATAACAACAACATTTTTGTGGAGGGGTGTTTTTTTTAAAGCTCATAGTGATATGGCTGCCCCCCTTTTTTTTTACCCCAACATAATATTTCTCATGATTTTATTATCAAGCCACTATATAAACTTAGTAGACTCTTGATAGAGTCGTGATAGTTATAATGTGATACCCCAGATATTTGGTTGTATGACTACCAAAAACTTAGATTCTAAGATAATTGGTAATGCCTTTTATACAGTATGTCACTGATCTTATCTCAGAGTTACAATTACTACACCATTTGACTTTGAAATACCAGGTAGATCAAAACATTGTTGTGGTACTAATTAATGCATAACAAAACAATCCTAATTGCATTAGCGTCTAATTTAGTATCATTTCTCCATACTAACTTATAAATATGTACCTAATATAGCCAACCAGTGCAGTCACGTCGACCACGCTGCAAAATAGAAGCATATCATGGTGAAAACTTTATCTATTTCGGAATGAATCAAATAATTATTATATAAAGTCACCAGATACACGTCTAAATAATATCCGATTATTCTGCAGTCTATTAAATTTTCCCCCCACAACCAGGGCTTAAGTTAGGCTAAAATGGAAATATATGGCCCGGAATATACATACAAGTATATATTATTATTGAGAATATATATAGACATACATAAAAAATAAAATATTCTATTAATTTAGTTTGATTTAAACATGGAATATTAAAGATCTTTTTTCGTGTTTATAATTGATATACAATCTCAAAAATATTGTGTATTAAGTGTTTGTGTAATTATGGTGTAGATTAGGTACTATTGCTTTAAATTAAGTTCCCGTTCATTGGCTTTGATATTCATTGAACATGGGGTCAATCTTTATTGATGACTTATGATAGATGATAAAAACGGTGTTTAAATTCCTTGTTGAGAAAAATTTATTCTTTTTGACCTTAATAATCTCCCTAACTGGATTACAGAATATATTATGTAAAACTGGTGTATTTAGAACTCTATTTTGAAGACTTTGATGGATCTATTGGTTGCTACAAGAAATTTGATCTTTCCAGTAGCTCCAACCACTTGTTGACCTAAGCTATAAACAAAACAAACGCGTAACCCCAAAGTGTTAGGAAGTCAAAGTTAATCTAAGATTAACTGAAACATAGATCTATAGATTTGAGACAAATCTGATCTCACTGCAGCTAGCTGGGATTCAAACACTTAGAGTCATATATATTATTCTGACTGCTCCATGTTTTTAAAAAAGTTTTTACAAACTCCCAATAATTAACCATTTAATACCTTTAACAGCCGATATTTCTTTATCTTTTGGTTCTCTTAATCCAGTTTTAATTTTATTATTCTTACCTCCATTTCTTTCAAATCTTTTAACTCTACTTTCTAATTGTTTTAATCTTTTTTCTTTATCTTTTTTATCAATTTTTTTATCACCAGTTTCAACAATTGGGACTTTAAAATTTATATCACTTGGATTATAATCTTTTAAATTCCCCATAACTAAATCTCTAGATCTTAATAATTTTTGTTCTTTTTCCATTATTCTTTTATGAACAATTTCATTAGATAATTTTTTATTTGAATTATTATTTTCAAATTTTAAACTTGTTGGTTCAACTTTAAATTTTAATTTTTGTATTTTATTATTTTGAATTAACCAAAATAATCTTCTTTCATTAATTGATAATTTTAAATCATTTTTTGTTAAATTTGGTATAATATTTTTTATATTTTTTAATTCTAATTTATTTATTAAATCATTATTATTTATAATTGAAATTTTTAATTTTTTTTTATTAAAAAAATCATTATTTAATAATTTTAAAAATTTTTTTAATCTTAATTTCATTATAGAATTTTTACCAATATAACCAATTAATCCTAAAATATATCCTGCTATTTGTACAGGTATAAAATCAATTGATTGTAAAATTGTTGTTATCATTTTTAATAATTCCCATAATGGATTAGGTGTTTTTATAATATTCAATAAATCTATTATTAATAAAAAATTGGTTTCTGAGATATTATATTTTGATAATATTGGTGGATATACTCTTATGAAAGGTGCACTTGAATCTGAATCTGATTGTGGGATTATTATTGGCGGGGTTAGTAGATATTCTGATGTTGAGGAAGTAGATTCTTTTGTTAAGTTAGTTATAGTTTCTTTAAAGTATTCCTTCATTTGTTGTTTTTGAGTTGGTAGGTTTGGGGGAGAATGTTGTTTTTCGAAATTATGTTTTGATAAATAAATATTGTAGTCCCAAGAAAAAAGGTAAGGGGGAACCGATAAACGGCTTTAACGTGTCAGCGTCGATCCGAAACAGACGACCCAAGATCTTGGGAACCTTAAAATCTTACGAAAAAATATCATCTCAGTTCTACCTAATTTTTCAGTCGAAAATAAACCTATTTTTACCGTTCAAAATGGCATAATGCACTATTAATCAATTCTCCTTCGAGTAGTATCAAAAAATTATACTATTGTCACACAAAAATGTAAAGAAAAATGCAATCAAAAAAGATTAATCTCGGCAACGGGGAATTGAACCCCGGTCCCCCGCGAGCTGCTTGTTTCTAATTAATTAGAAACTTGTTAAGCTGACAGGCGGAAATTCTAGCCACTAAACTATTGCCGAATGATTACTTTTTCTTTGTTTATTACTCAAGTTCGTTTTATTCCAACAATTGCAATTTTTCACGATTTTTTTTGGTGAAATATCGAAGGTTTTTTCTTCTTTTTGAATCCTCCATCCTTCAGTGATCTTTTCAGGAGATTAGGAACCTATTCACTTAGTTTTGGCGACTCTTCTCGTCAAATTTTGTCTTTATTTATGCCATTTTTCTGACATTCGTTTCAATTGTTACTATAAATGAGCTATAGATATCATGTATTAATAATTATAGTTAGTAATTTATCAATTGCAACTGTTTTTGATCAATTTATGACATTAGGATGATTATAAACGAGAAAATTTTTAGTATTATTATTATTATTATTATAGAATTAATCTATTTACTCCTATAACGATTCTATAACTAACCATTTCAACATATCAAGATCTTTTCTTTCTTTATCATTAGGTTTAACACTACTAGATTTTATTCTATTATTTTTTTTACCTTTTTTAACCCATTTATAATATTTGTCTTTCTTTGATTCTAATTGTTTTTTTCTAATTCTTTCATCAGTTCTATCAATACTTTTTTTACCAGTTGTAACTAAAGGTACATGAAATTTTTCAAGATATGGATTATAATTTTCTAAATGCCAAACACCTAAATCTCGATATCTTAATAATTCTTGTTCATGTTGTAAGACTCTAATATTAATATTCTTAAAAGCCCAAGTTTGTAATTTATCAATTCCATAATTGGTTTCATCATTTAATTCTTCTCCTGTATAATTTTCTAATGGTTGAATTTTTTTTTTTTCAATTAATGATTTAATTCTTCTTTCATTAACTGATAATTTAATATCGATATAATCTAATTCAGGTATTAATTTTGATAATTCTTTATATCCTAATAATCTACCTAAACTATATCCTCTTAAAACTTTAATATTTAAATTTAAAGGATTAAAAATTTTTTCATTTAAAATTTTTAAAATCATTGAAATTCTTGTTTTCATAATAATATTTTTCCCAATAAATGATAAAATTAAAATTGAAATACCAGCAATTTGTAATGGGAAAAAAAATGCTCCAAATGTTTGTAAAACTATTCCTAATAATGTTATAACTTCCCAACCATCATTTGGAACTTTAATTAAATTAATAAGATCTAATAATGATTTAAATGCTAATTTTGAAATTCCTAATTCTGATAATATTGATGGATAAATTAATAAAAATGGAAAACTTGAATCTAAACCACATTGTGGAATTGCAATTGGAATCTTTTTTAATTCATGATATATTGTCTTGTTTGTTGGAGTTGTTAATAAATTGGATAAATTATTAATTGAATTGTTTAAATGGTCAGTTTGTTTATCTTTTTTTGATTTGAAATTGAATTTTTCTTTTAATGCCATGGTTTAGAGAGATATTTTGTGTCATTAATAAAATATATCAATGAAAAAATTTGAAAAAAAAATCAAGAATATTATGGTGATATTGTGCTGTATTTATAGTTCAGAAAAATATTGTGGGGAAAAAAAATAAGGTTTGGATTAGATACGATAATTTTCAAAAAAAAAGACGGGTCCCCGAAAACAAATCCGTGATTCGATCGCGATGTGGCTGAAGTCGGTAAATAAGAACCCCCGATAATGTTTCAGATCTAAATTGTTTTTTTTTGTTTACGAGTTGCATAAGATTGGTTTGTACAAGTACTAAGTACATACTGGTAATCGATCTGGATAATGATAGTTATTATTGAGAAAATGACTCATGAAAAAGACGATATTTTAGTGATTATATATGTTAGACAAAAAATATGTAAGAATTGTAATAAATTAAGCCAATTAGAATAGTATTGTGTATTAGTTTAAATTTAGATGTGTTATGGTATGACGTGGGTGAAATAGTGTATTTGTATTTAAACGGTCGTTTACTTTAACATATACAAGAACTATAGCTTTGGAACCTCCTAAATGGTGTAGATATTTCCATTAAATAAAAATTAGCTGATAACTATTAAAAAATAAGTATATATTACATTATAGACAAATCATTCTAATTTAGTCATACAAATTTTAGAACCAGAATAAACAAATACTAATTACCCCCAAAAAATAATAATAACAAAAATCTCAACAATTATAATCACATCATATTAATCCTTTATCTCTTAAGTGTTAATTTTATAAAGAAAGAAAAAAACAAACAAAAAAATAACAAAGACCATTAATAGAATAAATAACCATAATTCAATATCTGTGGAAAAAAAAAAAAAATTAAAAAAATTGGGGTATAGGTTTAAGATTATAATTACCCTATTACGCCTTTAAAATCCATTTCCAACATTTGTAATAATAATCCAAATGTATATATTGCTTAGAGAATATACAGTATATCATTGCAGATAAACTAAAATAATTGCTGCAATGTTCTACACTAGTTTTTTTTTATATTAGTAATAATGACTCTCTTGAAGTAAATTTTTTTTCTTTTCCTCATCATAAATTATAAGAATTATCAATGATCTTTATTGTCATTTTTTGTTTAGATCTTCTTTAAAAAAAGATAACACTACTATATTAAAAGGTTTTTTGTATTTTATATATATGTGCTGATTAAACTGGTTTTCTAGTTATTAATACAATAATTAATTGGTTGGTAAATAGTAATTTATTCACTCTGGCTAAAAATTTGTATACCTATAATTTGAAATCCTTATATATTAAACTCGAATAAATAATAATAATAATGTTTATAGAAAAAAAAAAAATTGGTAGAGCTAGATTAGGAAATCAGCCAGTATTTATATAGTTTCTTAGAAAATTTCACATGAAATTCTATAAAAAAAGGAAAGTATTAGCATCTAAAAATAAATTTAGAAAAAAAAAAAAAAAAAAAAAATTAAGCGCTGAAATTTTAACTGTCACACAAAATTTGAAACAATATAACCACAAATATAATAATAATTACACGCTTTAAAGAATTATGTTCATTGATATATATAAAACTTCCAATGACCAAAAAAAGCTGGTATCTTTTATAAGTATAGTTATATGAAACATTATTATATATAGATCATTATAAACTAATTGATACCCTGTATTGACTAGAATTTTCGATTATTTGTTTATAATTTGTTATAAATCTTATTCATGTTTAAAGTTTGGAGTTTATGCTCAATGTTAATGCTGACACATAGATTATAGATAATACTAAACTACAGTTAGTATTGGTCAATTAATTAATTAATACGTACTATAAACAATAAAGCAAAAAACCCTGTCGCACCTATATCAGCCGCATATTAATATGTATATATATGCGGCTCATTGTGCAGATCTCTGCCATTATAATTATATTATAAAGTACAGTTTAAAGTTGTATAGACTAATATAGATAGTATACATACAACAGCACTATATTCACTATCTATAGTCATTTCCTACAGGAATTTCTATGATTATACCGTGTATAAAATCATGAACATCGATCGCGTTTTGAATATTGGAATCAACGCAATCCATAAGAAGTTCCAACTTTTACGGCTTATAATTTAGTTCTATTGATTGTTCGGCGTTGGATCGTTTTGTAAAGATCATCAGGGGGTGGCTAAGAAAGTAATATTCCACATCTCATTCAACTCAGAATCTATAAGTAATAGCACGTAATATATATCTGGGATAATTCAATTAAAATCTATTATTTTTTTATAAACTCAACGTTCCATAAATGACTCGAAGGGTAGTTATATAACTTTTAGTACTTAGGTATAAGCTATATAAAAAACAGAACTTGATGGACACTGGTTTATGTATACTTTTGATAAGCGATCAATGCACTCACGTACGTTAACTTGTTCTTTTTAGTAATTACTTGCAGGTTGCACATCATGGCCATTGGCTTAGTGAATTATACAACTGTTTAAATATCGATAATTAATTAATATTAAAATCGGCTAATTCGGATACCTACCTAATCATCAATTGTAACTCCAATTGTTACCTCAACATTAAAAGGTAAGAATTCCCGTTGAATGTTTCATTATTATTATTCGGAAGATCAATATATTTTTTAATTTAATTTCATTGTCTAATGCAAGCAGTCCCAACCAACCTCTAGAAATCCATATTCTGATTATTACCAATCATTATAAATCCATACTCAACTGAACTTACTCATCAAATTCCCATATCCTATTATCAAATTGTGCAATTAATGAAGCAAGCAAAGCAAAACCCAAGCATTTAATGCATCAAAAGAATCACACCGTTTAAGTTCTAATTGATATCATACATTAAAAACAAAAACAAGTTATAATCTACTGGCCGGCAATTACTGAATATCCATAACTAAAAAATCTAAGAATCATAAAGTTTTGAAGATATATTGCAGCATAATATCCATGACATTAAAGCTGATCAAGGTTGCTCAAAAACTTACTAGAAGCTGGTGTAAAAAAAAAAACGCGGGTGGTTGGGTTATAAAGCATGCACGGCCCGTATAGGCACAGATCCTTTTTTTCTATTCAAGCGTGAGTTATTAAAAGGGCGTGAAACATTTTCAACCCAACCATCCAGTATTTAGAAAAGTAGTTGGTGTTAAAAAGCTAATAAGTGAGACGCGTTAATTTTATGCACGTATTCCAGCCACCATGATTTTAAATTAAACAGAATTTCGGATTTCAAAGTATGAGTACATGCTAATCAATTTGAAATGGATTGGAGATACCGGGAATTCTTGTAAATCAAAATTCAAAGACATCATATATATTAAAGAAACTCAAAGTAACGTTATTTTATCCAAAAGAAAGTTGTTGGTTTTAAGGTAGTGTTTATGCTTGCTTAAAGACATTGTTTATATTGAGAAGGTAATTATTCCAACAACATTTGAATTATTATTTAGATCAGATAGTAGATTTTAGTTTAGCGAATTAGATTATTAGAAACTGAGGAGTTTGATATCCTTAAGAAAGCAAGTAGCAATTGAGATATTGTTTTCTGGTACTTTTAAATATAGTGGTTGGTATTATGAAGATTAATACCATGGCATTGATTCTTTGGTACCATTGAATTAATTATATCAATGAAGATTATAACGAACTATAATATTACTTATTGTTAATGTACCAGTACTATAGTAGATACCTTGAACAATAGATCAATCAACAAAATCATCGTTTTTTAAATTAATTAATATATGCAAGTCATAATAAATCAGTTTAAGCTTGAATACGATAGCAACAAATTAAAAAAAAAAAAAAAAAACTTACTTGTATTACTCGAGGATCCCATGTACACAAAATCGAGATCATCAAAACAAACAAAGACCGTACAATGTATACAGTGATGGCTTGAATAATACTTAGGCTGTTACTAATCACATTTTAATCGTACAGTAAGGATTGGACCTAAATCTAATATAATCAAACCAAGTTAGATCATGTCATTTATTAACCTGGTCTCTAGATTGTCTTGATTCTTTACTACTAGCTAATAAAGGCTATAACGGCAATTGCATTTAATAAAACCATTGGTCAATCTACAATTCATTAAAATATACCCCATTCTCCAGCTTAATAAAAATTCATTAATATGTCTTTCTCAATAAAGGGGTTGGTTGGGTAATAAAAAGGTACACTCAAAGGTGGTTGGTTGGGATCCAAATTATTGAACTCAACACATGTTTATGAGTACAAATTTAAAAAGTGAAAACAAAATGGTGTAGTAATTTAATTATTATTTTTTTCCCAGTACTATGTATACCAGAAAATTTGACTTATAGACTACTGTCGGCTGAGTGTTACTAAGAAGGATAACTTGGAGCATATATTATATCCCTGACCCCCAAACCCTTAAAATAAATATTTTTTGGCACCTGAGGATCATATAATCATGATCATTTATAATCTATTAAATGATACTACCAAAACCATGTACTCTTTTCATAGTATTCTATAGATAGAAATCATACTACCCCAGGCTAAGCTCATATAGTCATATTTATATATATAGGAACAATGATGAGGATTATGAGTATTCAATGACGATATACCCACGCCTTGTTTTTTTTTTTTTGGTCATTTTTTTTATTGGACTGGTGTCTATTTTTGTCAAAAATAAAATTTTAAAGCAGGGCATCGCCATTTACCAAGGAACCAGGGCAGAATTTTTTTTTTTTTTTTTTCCTTTCTCCTTAAATTAATAAATTATTCCTTCGTCGGTATAATCTTGAAGTTTCACTGTTCTCCTATCAATTATAAATGTTTTACTAATATTGTACCTACAGCTAAGCTATATAAATTAAACTGCATTAACAGTTTGTTGGAAGCCTAATATTACATTAGTTTTTTTGTTGGATTGGTTACAACTCAGATAGACTTATAATCTTGCTCTAAGTAGAGTTACAGTAGTTTTTATATAAGTTAAAAATAAATTTTGAAATCTTCATTTACCATGTTTCTCTCAAAGATCGTCACGAAACATCAAAATTTTTTTTTCTTTCTCCAAGTTTATTAAAAATCTGATCTTGATCTACTGTTTTAGTTATCAAATACAATCGGGTATATACAGTGAGTCTGTGTATGTAAGAAATCTTAGACTAGCTTCATGATTTAACTACTGCTTAAGACTTTTTGTTTTCTCTGCTTAGACTAAGAATCAGCACTGTCTGTTTGTGTGTGATTCTAAAAATAAACACCAAGCTTTTAAGTCATTCAAGACTCATTTTTTTAAATCCTCAACCATAATCAATTTAGAATATTTGTAATATAAACCAAATAGCAAAAATCACCAATTCAAGGGACTTGATATTTTAAAAAAAAAAAACAGGACGTTCCATTGTTTTCTTTGTAATTTATGTTCTCAATTACCAGCCATTTTTGTTTTATGTATTACCACCGTCACCTCACCAAACTTTAATGTCCATAGATTTTTGAGGGGCCAAAAGAAAAAAAAAAAATTCTCCAAGCGGTGACCCCCGGGCCGCATAATATCATCACCAAAAAGCAAAAAAAAAAAAAATCGAGAAGCGTCGCGCGAGTTTTTTTTTTTTTTTATTTATTTTTATTTTTTAAGACAAAAAGAAAAAAAAAAATTCGAAATAAAAGAAAGCCTGCAGGTAGCTGAAACCCAGCCTCAATCTTTTTTTTTTTTCAAACCATTCATCAACTTAGAGTAATTAAAAATATATAAATAAATCATTAAATCCTCAAAATAATCCTGTCTATTCTTTTCGTATTTTTTTTTATATTATTATTTATTTTATTTATTCTTTTTTTTATTTTTTGCATATAGACAAACCAATAATCAATATATTTATTATCACGAAGAAATGAGCACTGACGATACTATTACTAACCATCACAACAATGATGTTCAAATCATTGAACCATTAAATGTTCCACAGCCTCCAACACATAGATTCAATACCCCATCTGTATCAAGTAAACGACAAAGTATGTTTGAATTTCAAAAACCAAGAACAAGTTCAGCACCTTTATTATCTTCTTCAAAAAATAGAACAAGTATGATGGTTCCAAAAAGTACATCACCTGTTTCAAATCATTCTACTACATCTTCACCATCATCAGTTAGAACTTCATCACCGGTTTTTGAATACAACACTAATAATCTTTATCCCCCATTTCAAAGTCCATCTATTGTTAGTAATATGACATCAATATCAACATCATCTGATAAAATAGTTGATGAACTAATAACTAGTGAAATTTCAGAAGATCATAGAGTTGTTACACCACCATTACCATCACAAAGATTATCAGTATTATCAACTAGATCAGAACAATCAGGATTTTCAAATAGATCAAGTTCTCAAGCATCATTAAAAGATATTTTTGAAAATACTTTACCAGATTTAAAAACGTTACCAAAATTAGAACAACCAATTGTTATTCCACAAACTGCATCAGGTGGTCATGGGTTACCATTTGGTAGAGCTTTTGCACCAATTTTAGAATATTTTAATATTGATAATGATAGATTTTTACAATTTATTGATGGGTTAAATAAATCTATTAAACATCAACATAAAGAAAATTATTATTTATCAAGATCAAATGAAATTGTTTTTAATCCAAGAGGTTTAAAAGTTTTAATATTAAATTCAGAACAATTAGCTGATAAATTAAAATTTTATAGTTGGATGGATATGGCTCAACCATTAACAAAAGATCAAATGAATTTATCAATTATTGAAAGAAAATTATCAGGAATTTCAAATAAAGTTGCATCATTACAATTTTATCAAGATATTAAATCTGCTAGAGTTGTTAGTTCAAATAAAGAATTAATGCAACAAAGAAGAAGAACAATGATTCATCAAGATTGGTTTGATCCTTTAGAAGCATATAAAACTGAACAATTAAAAGATGATAAAGAATTAGAACAACAAGTTAGAAGATTAAGTGCTGTACAATTAAAGGCAAATAAAAAAAAAGATAAACAAATTTTAAAATTAGATAAACAAAAACATAAAGAATTACAAAAAATGTCAAAAAGATTAACAAAAAATCAACAATCAACTGATAAAGAACATAAAAAATCAATTGAAAATTTAAGTAAACAAATGAAAAAACATTTAGATTCTGTTATGAGTGAAATTAAAGATTATGAAAGTTTAATGGATAAAAAACAATTACCTGATAAGTATTTAAAAACTGATCCTGCTTGGGTTGATATGCAAAAAAGAAAGAAAGAAATTATTAATAAATATCATGATTTAATGGATCAAGAAAATCAAGCTTATGATTTGGAGAAAAAAAGAAGATTACATGAATTTGAAGTTGAAAAATCTGATTATGAAAGAGTTTATCAAGATGATGTTAAACAAATCCAAAAAAGTTGGGATAAAGAAATGGGTAGAACTGATAATAATAAAAGAGATAGAGAATTTGAATTATTAGAGTATACTAGATGGTTGGTTATTGAAAATCTTTAACCTTTTTTTTTTTGTACCCCTTATTTTTATATAGAGATTTATAGACTTTTACTAACTTATTTTTTATTATTAGACATTAAGGTACCAATAAACCGTTTTTTGTGTTTACACTATATACTTTATTTTTTTAGTGGAGTAGAATTTTTTTTCTATTGCCGTGTGCGTCAATTATTATGAGTGACGTTTTAAGTAAGCTTGGTTACTAGTACTGCTTGCGTGCCCAGACTTTTTTTTTTTCGCAGCAAGGTACGAATACACGGCTGGTATGATATAAATATAACACTTCAGCCGCTTGTTTTATATTTTTGAACCCTTACACAACCACTTTATTTCAATCAAATTATTCCAAGAAGAAAAAAAACAGTAAATAGGATGAAAAGATGAAAGGCTGTTCATGTGTAAATAGTTTTATAAGAACTCCATCATATACCAGTACCACTTCATCTAGATCAAGTACTTTATTTGAAAAAGATTCTTTATATAAACCAAATTCAAAAGATTCAACGCAATCAGAAAGTACTACAATATTTGAAGCATTCCCACCTCCAAGAAAATTTTCAAAAGTTAATAGTAAAATATGGTGTGGAGGTACAGATTGGTCTAAAACACCAGTTAATAATTCTATAACAGAAATTGAATGTTTGAAAAAACCAATAGTTATTTCACAAGCATTAGGAGAAGATATTAGTGCTCCATTTTTACGTGCTTATGCACCATCATTATCAAATTATGGTATAAATGAACAAATGTTTTTAGAACTTATTGATGTTTTAAATATTATAATAACTCCAAATCCTGGATGGGAAATTATAGGATTAGTTGGTGAAGTAATTACAGAAGTTAATTTATTACCTTGTGTAATTTTGGGTCCTATATTACAAATTGCTGCAATAGCTGGTAAATATACTACAATGAGAGTTAGATTAATAAAATTTATTGAAATTGCTGATAAACAATTATTTCAACCAAGAGGGTTAAAATTAAGTTTATTAAATACCAAAAAATTACGATTATTATTAGATTTAGACGAAAAATATGATTTAGTTGGTCCATTAACAAAGGATACGGTTAAATTATCAATTGGTGAAAGAAGAATGATTCATTTAATTGATGATTTGAAAATAATTGAACCGTTAGTTTTTAAATCATTAATTTCTAATGATAAACCAAATAATTTGATTAAAAAAATGTCAAATTGGATTGTAGTTAATAGAATGATTGAACAAGAGAAAAAATTATTAAAATCAAGAGATAAACATTTAATGAAACAAGATTGGTATCATCCTAGTAATGAAGATTATCAAGTACCATTATTATCAAGTGGGGATTTGAAAAAAGATGAAAAATTTAAATTAAAAAAAGAAGAGGTTTTAAAAAAGAGAATTGAAAATTGGGATAAAATTCAAGAAAAAATTAATAAACAAAAGAATAAGAAAAAAGATTCTAAATATAAAAAGGATAAAAAAGATAAAGAACAAAAAGCTGTTAAAAGGATTTGTTGGTTGGTTATTGAACCATTATAATTTTTTTTTTCTTTTCATTTTGCATTTTTAAGATGAATGGACTCATCTACATATTACATATTTATATTTATTTTGACTATACTAACAATTATTTTATTAAATTAAAGATTTCATACTTTCATTTGTATTACTTCAAGTCTTCAAAGCGACTCTAGCACCGCTGGTTTAACTTGAGAAAAGTAATTTGGTTGTATCTATAGAAATCTTAAAGTAGCCCCCCACTACTACTGGTGGTCCAAGTTTAGGCCTGGTGGCCATATAACACGATTACTTCCGATCCTCCGACTAATCCTAAGATCGGGGCTCCGACCGACCTAGAATAAACTTTTTTGTTTTGTGTAAATAGATTTGTACAGCACAACTACTATATCCTGATGAATAAATAATTAATCTTTCTACTATATGAACTATACGTACTTGTATAAATATATATACAAGTAAAACTGGGAATATATCTAAATCTTCAGATGCTGCTAGATAGCTTTAATTTATTTCCTTATATATTTAGGCAAACTGTAAGCTTTTGGGTGAGGTTGTATAGGGCGAATCATCTGAACCATAAAACCTCGATACGAATGATATCATATAAACCTTATCTTGGAAGATAAGATTGTAAAAGTGAATATATGGGACTAGTTTATGCAAAAATGATATAATAACAATCTAAAATTAAAAGTAAAAAAAAAAAACGTAAAAACTTTCTAAATAAATAAATAAAATAATGCAAAAATCGTTAGGATAGCAAATTACTAACAATCAGTTACTATTGGTTCATAAGGTTCTTCATCTTCATTTTCTAAATCACATAAATCACCCAAATATTTACCAAATTTTTTAATTCCATCTCCTAAATGTTGAATAACAAATGCTTCAGCACCACTACAAATCCAACCTCTTAAATATTCTATAACAGCGATACCCATAAAAACACATAAAGGTTGTAAAATAACAATTAAATAAAACCAATCATGATTATAATAATTTTGTAAACTTAAAATATCCCCCCAAATAACTCTTCTAACTTTAAAATTATCATGAATAATATAAATACCAAAAGTTGTACTTGCTAACCAATTAATTTTTCTACTATGAGGTAATTCCAATTTTTTAAAAAATAAAAACATTGGAATACTAATTAATAAACTAATTGGACCATAATCAGGTTCTAATAATAATAAATTTCCAGAATTTTTTTGTCCATTATTAATAACAAATTGACTTTTATGATTAGTAAAATACCAAATACTTAAAATTCCCAAAAAATTAAAAAACATCATTATACTAAACCATACCCATGCATTAACTTTACTAAAAGTTTTTGGATATTTTTTGAAATATGCTCCTAATAAATATAATACAACAACAATACTTGATCTACACCAAACCATTCGATGTGTTTTATGAGTTAATGGTAGATATCTTAAAGTTGAAATTGAAATTAATAAAAATGTTAAAATTGCTGCATATTGTCTTTGATTAACATGTTTAGCTGCTCCTGCTAACATTGGTGATAAACACATTGCTAAAATATAACATGTAACATACCAATATTCCCCACTTATAACTGGCATTGTTAATCTACAAAAATCTTTAAAATTAACTTTTTCTGATGGTAATATTGCACAAATTATTAAAATTGGCCATGTAATTGTTAATACTCTAAACCAAACTCTTAAAATAGCATTTAATTTGATTGTTTTTAATCCACAAAAATATCCTGTAATTAATAAAAAACAATGAACACCAATTTTTCCTATTGATGCTAAATATAAAATAAATATTCTTCTTGGTGGATGGTATACTATTCTTCCTGGCACTTTACTATCATCTACTCTATCACCATATGCTTCATTCCATTTCGTCCATACAAATCCATGGAAAAAAAATATACTAATCATGGAAACTATTCTTAATAATTCCAAATTCGAACTCCTCGTCATTTTGTATTATTATTATATTATTGTAAATATGGTCGAATTTTTTAAGCAAAAAAAAAAAATAAGGAGAGAATACAAAAAAAAATCGAAAAAGGGTTTCTCAAAAAAATAATTTGGTGCGGATTTTTTCTTTTTTATATATGTTGATAATCTTATTGAAATAGCAATATTAATATTTATAAGAGAAAAAAAAAAACAAGTGTTTTAATGTTTAATAAGTACCACCAAAATCCATAGGAAAAAAATGATCTGCAGGAACCAATTACATTAGATCTTTCTTTTTTTTATTGTAGAGTTATTTAGTAGTAGAATTAATAGAGAGAATAAAAGGCTGTGCAAATAATTGCTGTTTTGATTGATTATTCAAGCTTTAGTAAAAGATTACCCGGATTCTGAGATATCAGATCAAAAGAAAAAATTCTCATCCATCAGGGGCCCGTTTATTTTTTTTTTTAAGTGGTAAGAAAAGAGATCTTAACAATGCATGAGTCGATATCGGAGATCGAATAAAAAGATCTTTTTGATCAAAATGTTTCTTTTAAGCGTGGTTAATCTTATTGATTCAAGCAGTTGTAAAAAGCAAAAAAAAAAAAAAAAAATTTGTTCCTGCCTGTTGTTTCAATGAGCCACCCGATTTTTTAGCGCTACCAGTATACGTACTGGTAATTCTTTAAACACAAGCTTTTTTTTTCATTTACTGGTAAAAAAATACTGTTTTACGTCATGATGATAGGCACATAAACATACACCAAGAATCTGTTTTTTCTTGTGAAATTGATACAAGGAACATCACTGATCCATCTCCGTGAGATCGGGGTCCTCAGGTTGACCTTGGTAATTTAGGAATTTAATGATTGTTATTAGTCTACATCAAAATAAAAATTTTGTCGACAGTTTTTTTTTATTATTTTTATGCTGTAAATTAAGGTTACAAAGAAGCATTGCTTTAAGCTAAGCTTGAATGGTACAGTAGCCATATCTGATTTGAAAATTTATTAGTATCTGGTGAGACAGTTCTTTTTTTTTTTTCAGAAATGTGGGTTTGAGACATTAGAAATTTGAGTCAAAAGAAAAAGTTTTTTATATAACTCAAGCCTGTAGCAGTTTATTCCTTTAACTTCTGGAATACTGTTACTTAGCATATAGTAAATAAAATAAAAAGGCTGAACGTTATAGGTTTTTAAGCGTTGATAAGGACAAGAAAAAAACAGGGGAATCAGCTGGGTTAAATGTGTTGTTTATCGGGTTTTTATCGGGCTTAGCCTATATTATAATTTTTGAAGTCCCATTAAATTTACTTGCAATCATGAGTCGTCTTGAGCTTACAATTATAATCAAAAGCTTGTCAGTGGCAGTCTAGTTACCTGGTAAACCAACATCAACGAGGTCGGCAGCCCCATTAACTGACACTTTTGAATGCTGCATTAACTTATAATTATCCATCCAGGTAGACAATTCTTTATTGAATTAGCTATTGTAGTAATAAAAGTTGGCTGCAAAAATAATTCTTAATAGCCATTCTTGAATGCTTTATCTTCAATTTATTTAATATAAATAATGTTATTTTTCATGCTGTCGGTTTCGGTATTCCAGTAAATTGATTTATTGCATGAATTGTGGGGATCATTATTTATTTTGCATTAATTAGTTGCAATTATGAAAAATATTTACCACTGGCACTTTTTAATAAAGAGGAATATCGGCCGAATGGCCCTATTTAAGTCTTAAGCTAAAGCTGTAAATTTTCTATCCAGATTTTGAATTAAAAGAGGGTTAAGAATTCGGTGGATGATAGAATTCAATTGTTGAACTTTCAGAATTCAAATGTGAACGTATAGTGCTATTAATAATTATAAATCATAATTGGAAAAATAAACTATTGGACGTTATAATCTATAGATATCGGTAAATTTAATAAAGAATCATCGATCTAGAGATACCTAGGTATATAGTCTATTTGGAGGCTTTTATCTACAATTTTTTTTGTCGAGTGGTTGCAATATACTGTATATAAAATATGGGTTTAACTAACTATTAGCTGTTAACGCGGCCATATACAGTACAGTATACTTTCATTATATTGTTGAAAGCTAAATTAGAAACATTCAAGTATATATTTATCTATGTTCACAAAATACTAGGCCAGGTTACCAGGTACTAAGTCTGCTAGACATGTATAACTTGTAAATTTCAACTTCAACTGTTTTTAGTACTCTTATACCTAAGCTTTAATGCACGGGCGTTGGACAATGTAATCTAAAACTGAATCATTTACATCCTGGATACTATTATTATTAAAAAGCAGATAATTGGTTCTGTATACATTATTTCACACTGAGCCCCTGAAATATCACAATAGGTACAACGTACTTGTACATATTGTATGATCAGATATCAGGTAGCTCTTGAAATTATATTGAACATATGTAATATTGTTCAATCATGATTACAGTATTATTAATAACATTAATTGGCTTAAACATATTATTTTTGTATAGAACCAATAATTCAGCCTATAACAATCAACATACGGATATAGTCACAAATAATATCTATTAAAAATTATCAAACAGATCTTATATAATATTAGAAATAAAGTTATTCGTATATCACCAACGATCCCCTGGTTATAATTGCGTAAATTAATATTTATTTAGGATATTCAAGGAGTTGTCTTATAATTTTGGGGCAGTGTTGTAGGTATACCACTGGTACTTGATGCAATGGATAATTGATCCTGATTACTATACCAGGTAACTGTAATGCTATTAGTAACTATAGTGTATATCGATGTCTATTGATGCATTAATTTGATACTGATTTTCATTATTATTTATGTTGACATGTAGCCGGCTATAGCTAAGTTGATATGAATATTAATCTATTATAAATGATACAGATGACATTGATATTCATTTCTTGTTATGCATTGTGATGAATTAATCTCAGGACAGTTTAAATTGGAGCTTACTGTATGTCTTTTCCTCTACCATATATATAACAGAATGTTTACAAAACTCACAAAACTATTGGATAACTGTATTCAGTAAACAAGTAATGGTAAAGATTTTCACCTTTGTGGAAAACTCTACATTGAGTTATTCATTATCAGCTAAAAACGAGATCTAACCAACTAGAATAGAATTATTGGTAAATAGTACCATCTGAATGATATCTATAAATTAAGGATATTCTCATATAGATATAAGTTAATTATAACGATCGATTATATTTTATTATAGTTATATATAGATTAATATTAGATGGTTTAAGATAGATAGAACTCCATTAATATAGCTTATACTAGTAAGTACAAGTTGTACACACTAGAATTTCAATCACTTGTTTACTGTAAGTTTACCTAGTTATTGATGTCATAAGTATATATAACAAATATAAATAGCTTTATATAATATACTCGCTTAACCTTAATGAGCAAACTAGTAGTTAACAAGGCACATAAAAACTATAACTTTGAACTTAAACCTAATTAGCTACCCACTTTCTATATCATGAATGCATGCATTTCTTAAAATTTTTCTATTTATAAAGCATAAGACAAGGATCAATATATAATATTAACCTCGTTTTTATTCCTTTTTATCAAAAACTTTATTCTCATTAACAAAAAAAAGTATAGAAATTACTGGTATTACTTGTTTATCTATAAAAAAACTTAGTCTAATCAAGGAATAATATAAAAAAAAAGGCCCATTCCCACCTTTTGTATTTTTTAATTAAAACTAGTCCTTTAAAAAATTTTACTACTCATTTCGATAATAACATGAACAATTTGGCATTAATTTTAGTTTTTTATTCCCATAATCATAGTTTAATACATCGTAATTTTATAAACATACATACAACTTAAGAGGTAAAAAAAATACAGAGAAAAAGGACAATCAAAAAATAGGGCTAGCTGTATATCTGAGACATTTGGTGCGGCTCTTTTATCTAATAATACTATTTTATATATATATCATAAACGCGCTAATAATACACTAAATACATATTATAGTTAGAACTAACTAATTAATATAACTAACTATAATACATTTAAACTAGCTTTTCTTTTTTAATATAGCTATTTTATACAATAATGCCAGCTAGTTATAATTCGCTAGATAAACAATCTACAAAATCTAGCACAAACAATAACAATGAACAAGGACATGAACAAACACAACAAGATGATAGTCCTCAGCATAATAGTGATCAACTAATCGACAATTTGGACCAATTTTTAAGTCAAAATGGTAAAAAAAATTATTTGAAAATTAAAAATAAATCTGTAAACAAAAGGAAGACAACTCCTGATACTGAAGAAGAAAGTGATATTTCAAGAAAAGTATCTCCATCAGATACAAGTTGTAGTGAAGGTGAAGGTGAAGGTGAAGATGAAGAATCAACTAAAAAACTCAAACGAAGAAGAAAAGAAGATAGTAACAATAATAATAATAACTATGATGAAAACCATTTACAACAATTTGAAGAATATAATACTTTTATGGGTAATTTTATTGATACTTTTGAATCATTATTAGCATATGATGATTATATTAATGAAACTGAATCAGAACATAGTGATCCACAACCTGTACCTATAAATTTGGATGATTTACATAGAAAAAGAAGAATGAGAATACCAGATAGTTTTAATTATAACTATCAAACTTTTCATGAAGGATTTGAAAATCATCAAGTATTTAAAACATTAAATCCAAAAAGATCTGATCAAGCCAAATCAAGTAAACATCGACATCAACAATTATCACCAGATACAAAATCAATAACAACTGCTGGTAGTGATGAAAATGACCAATATAATTTTAGATTTGTTAATATTTCACCACCACCACCAACACCACCTGAAGATGAAGAGGAAGAAGAAGATGAAATTTACAATGATGATGATACTTCATATGTATTCCCATACTCATTTGAATCAGTTTTTTCTCAAAAAATTTTGGCAAATTATTATCCACCATCAAATTATTCAATAACAAATTCCATGTTGGATATTACTGATTATGATAATAATTATATTAAACCAATTGATTTATATTCAAAAGCAGGAGTTAATGTACCAAAAGAAGTTGCATCAATAAAAAATAAAATTTATCGAACTAAAGTTAAAATTAATAAAATGGAAGCAAATGGTAATTATACGTATTCTCATATGAATAATTATAATATATTACCATTACCTCCAACACCAGCATCATTATTTGGTAAAACTGATCACCCAGTTGGATATTTTGAACACACATTTAGTAATAAGTATAAAAGAATGAAGATCAATCATTCACAAAAAGAACAAGATAACAATAATACTACTAATGAAGAATCAACAAAAGCTAAGAAAGATCCAAAAATAGATCAATTATTAAGAAAATATACTTCACATGGATTAGGTAATTTTTATTTTTATGATCTTGTACCAGTTAGAGTAAATACACCATATAATGAGAAACTAAAAATTATTTCTTTTATTTTAATAAGAGAAAGATCAATGTTATTTGAAATTGATTATAATATAAATAATTTACATGATCTTTTATCATTTTATAAATTAATTCAAGTTTATATGTCTAAAAAAGCAGTTACCAAAAGAATTATAAAAAGTTGGACTTTTAAAGCAGCATATTTAATTGCAAAATATTTTGCTATTGTTAATGAATGTAATAATAATAATGATGAATCAAAAAATATTTATAAAGAAAATGAACATGAAGATTGTTATTATATTCAAACTATTATTGAAATTGCAAATAAATTTGATTATAAATTTAATGAAAAAATTTTGCAAAATTTAAATGATTTTGATTCTAATTATAAATATTATAATGGTAATGGTAGTGGTAATTTTTATTATTATTATAAGTTAGATGGTGTGAATCATTTTATTAGTAAATTTAGTGTAACTTCAAGTTTTATGTCATTAAAAAGTCCTGTTAAGATAACATTAAATGATCAACAAAAATATAATAAATGGTTGAAAATTTTTTTTGGAAATAGTAGAAGTTTAATGTCATAGGTATTAATAATATTTTATTCGTATTTGTTGAAAAATTCAATTTTTTAACATTTTTAAATCAATTGTGGGGTATTTACATATTCTATTTCTCGTATTTTTTAGAAAAAAATTATGATGAAATGGAAATCTCGTATTAATTGAGCCTCATCTTCTATAAAAAGACTAGCTGTTTTAGATATATTTGATATTTGATAATGAAAGGCCGCATTAATTATTTGAATTTTTTTTAATAAGATCTTGAGTGGGTTTGAGTTGAAAAGAATTTTTCAAATATGTACCGCGCGACTACTTTCTCTTTCAAGTACAAAAACCCTAACTCAACAACCCTACCTTCCTAATTAGGTTATTTATTTCTTATCGGAACCGACATTCAAGCAGGGTTAAATTTTTTTCACATCAAAAAAATCTTCCAGCAAAAATCCATCGCGCAGTACATAATTTTTTAAAGCTGTAAAAAATTTTTCAAGAAATTTAGAACCCAAAAAAAAAATAAAAAATTACCTGTGGTTACGAAATGTTCTACTAAATAAACCATTCAAGCCTATCTAACGAGTTTTAAGCTTACCCAACCTTGCATTTTAAGCTTAAACCTCCCAAGAAGAAACCTTTTACCTAGTAGCTAGTAGTGTAACGTTTGCGCGCTACCACCCGCTACCAACCTCTCCCTCCCTCTCTCTCGCACCCAACCTCTCTCGCTCTCTTTTCTCTTTGAAGAAAAAAAAAAAAAAAATCTCACCTAAAATTTTCCAGCTTTCGACATTGAGCATCGACGGAACGACGTAAGTGTCTTGATACCCATTAAATTTTTTATATTTTAATTTTTCACAACCACTAACACCACCAATCATAGAAAATGGCTTTAGGCAAGAACAAACGACTCTCAAAGAAGGGCAACAAGAGAAAGACCGTTGATCCATTCACCAAGAAGGATTGGTACTCTATCAAAGCTCCAACTACCTTTGAAAACCGAGATGTTGGCAAAACTTTGGTTAATCGATCAACTGGTTTAAAGAACTGTAATGACGAATTAAAAGGTCGAGTTGTCGATGTTTCTTTGGCTGATTTGCAAAACCAAGAAGATCACTCATTCCGACGAATTAAATTGAGAGTTGATGAAGTTCAAGGTAAAAACTTATTAACCAACTTCCATGGTTTAGATTTCACTTCTGATAAATTACGATCATTTGTTCGAAAATGGCAAACTTTGATTGAAGCTCACACCACTGTTAAAACTTCTGATGATTATGTTTTAAGAATCTTCACTATTGCTTTCACTAAACGAGCTCCAAATCAAGTTAAGAAGACCACATATGCTCAATCTTCTCAAATTCGACAAATCCGAAAGAAGATGGTTGAAATTATGGAACGAGAAGCTTCAGGTGTTACTTTAGCTCAATTGACTTCTAAATTAATTCCAGAAGTTATTGGACGAGAAATTGAAAAAGCAACTCAACACATTTATCCATTACAAAATGTTCATGTTCGAAAAGTTAAATTGTTAAAACAACCAAAATTCGATTTGGGTGCTTTATTAGCTTTACATGGTGAAGGTGCTGGTTCTGAAGATACTGGTAAAAAAGTTCCAAAAGGTTTCAAAGATGTTGTTTTGGAATCTGTTTAAAATATTTTTATAATTTAAGTATACAAAAAATGATAATTTAATGGTTGTAATTATTAAATAAAAAAAAAAAAGTGAAAAAAAAAAATTACTTCAATATTATTGTAGAATTATATAAAAAATTATACTTGATAAATTGGTGCACCATTTTTATCAATTAAAGACATTGTAGTTGGTTTTGGACCTGGGCCAACTTGAGTACAAATAACTTTATTAATACCACCAGATAAAGCTTGAAACCATCTTTGATCAAATTCATCAGATGAAAATGATTGAACATTTGGTCGATTATCCCAACCTTCAACATTTGGTAATGCATGTTTTAATGCTCCCAAAACTAAATTTTCATTTTCTTTCAAAAAATAAACAACAGCATTTGGACCAGCATCAAAAGTATAACATGCAACAGTTTTACCAGCAACTTTATTAATTTGTTCAACAACTCTAATACAAGCTCTTGAAGTATCATTCATATAAAAAATTGGTGGTGTAGTATCCATACAACATGCATGGAATTGATTTGAATCATTAATTGTTAATTCAGCAAATTTTTCAAAATCTTTATTTAAAATACTTTGTTTCATATCTTCATATCGTTGTGGACAAACTTGTTCAACTCGATATTTAAATAATTCTGAACTTGAAACTGTTAATTGCATACCTTGAGTTGATGGTGTATCTTTTTTATCTGCTGATACAACTAAAATACATGCTTGCATTTCTGGCCAATGTGATTGTGGTGCAATTTCAACTGCTTTACTATCACTACCATCTTCTTTTTCACCTTTAATCCATGCAACAAATCCTCCAAATAATGATCTACATGCACTACCACTACCTTGACGTGCTAAAATTGATAATTCTTCTGCTGATTGTGGTAATTCAAATAATTGAGCAATTGCAGTAACAAATGCTGCAAATCCAGCTGCTGAACTTGCTAATCCAGCAGCAGTTGGGAAATTATTTTCACTAACAATATGTAATCTAAATGCACTCATTGGAATAACTTTTTCACCATTTTTTTTCTTTTCATCTTCTAATTGAGCTCTTAATGATCTTAATTCTTTTAATAATGTTGTCATTCTTTTTGATCCTTGAATTGATTCTTCATTACCATTTAACCATAATTCATCATTTTCAAATCTTGCTGAACATGCTGCTGTTGTAACTGTTCTTAAATCATCTTGTGATAATGTAACTGAAATTGATGAATTAGTTGGTAAATTTAATCCAACATCTCTTTTACCCCAATATTTCATTGTGGCAATATTAACTGGTGCAGTTACTGATTTACTATAAATCACGTCCATTTTGTTGTTTTAATTAATTGATTGGTTTGATAGTGTGGTGTTAAGGTGGTTGGATTTTTTTTTTTTAAAACAATGGAAAATTTATTTTATATATAAATAAAAAAAAAATATGGTGTGAGATTTAATACTTTAAGCTGTTATAATATATTTTTTTTTGCTATAGTAATTTCATTAACAAAGACGTGGAAATTTTAAATCCCTTAAAAACAAATAAACGCTGAAAAAAATTCTTTCAGTTCGAGGAAATTTAAAAGATTTTAAACCCAAACAACCGTACACGGCTGTGCTGTTTATGCTTAAAAAGGGAAAAAATAAGGGATCGGAGACTCCGACGCGATTCTTTGACCTTTTTTGTCGCGCTGAAAAAAAAGCTTAGTTAACTAGCCTACTAAACTTAACTTTACAATAAAGTTAATCGGTTAAAATGTACCGGCTCCCGATATACGCCGGATAGTCTAGTCTTTAGAGATTTTGGAGATTTCAAAATTTGGAGATGAAATTTTTTTTCTACAACATATTTTTTCATACCAATAATTCAACAATAAATAAAACATGTTACAATTAGGATTAGGAATTGGTAATATAAGATACCAATTTCCAAAAACTTTAACTAGATCATTCACTACAACTCAAATATTAAAAAATAAACAAACTTTACCACAAAAAATTGTATATTCATTACCAAAAAAAATCATTCCATATGCAGAATTAATGAGATTAGATAAACCAATTGGTACTTGGTTATTATATTCACCTTGTACATGGTCAATTGCAATGGCAGCATATGGGACATCAGCTCCTTTAACAACAACTGCATCAGCATTAGCATTAACTGGAATTGGAGCATTAGTTATGAGAGGTGCTGGTTGTACTATTAATGATTTATTAGATAGAAATTTAGATAATCAAGTTGAAAGAACAAAAGATAGACCTTTAGCATCTGGTAAAGTTTCAGTACCACAAGCAGTTACATTTTTAGGAGCTCAATGTTTTACAGGTTTAGGAATTTTATTATCAATGCCTCATGATTGTTTTTGGATTGCAACTTGTTCATTACCATTAGTTTTCACTTATCCATTATTTAAAAGATTTACTTATTATCCACAAGCTTGTTTATCTGCTTGTTTTACTTGGGGGGCATTAGTTGGTTTCCCTGCAATGTATACTTGGGCATGGCCAACAATGTTAACTTTACATGCATCAGCATTTGCTTGGTGTATGATTTATGATACTATTTATGCTCATCAAGATAAATTATTTGATATTAAAGCAGGTATCAAATCAACTGCATTAAAATGGGGTTCAAATACTAAACCAATTTTACAAAAATTTGCTATTGCACAAGTTGGTTTATTAGCTACATCTGGTGCTTTATATGGAATGGGTCCATTATTTTTCACTGCTACTGCATTTGCTGCTTATAGATTATTTTCAATGATTAAAAAAGTTAATTTAGATAATCCAAAAAATTGTTGGTATTGGTTTGTTAATAATATTAATACTGGTCATGTAATTTTTGCTGGTGCATTTGGTGATTATATTATGAGATTATTAGGTATGTATTAATTAAATGTTTTATTTATTATTCTATAAATCAGAAAATTGTGAAATACCATGTTTATGTTTTTTAGCACCTGGTTGTTTTTTACCTTTTTTCTTTCTTTTTTTACTCTTTTTTTCATCATCACTATCTTCATCTTCATCTTCACTAACTAAATCTTGTTCTTTTTGCCAAAATTTTAACTTATTCATCCCTGCTGTAACTAAATGATAATTACAATCAAAATCAATCATACCAACTTCTTCATCACCATTTTTTGAATGTATGAATTCAATTGGATCTTTTTTAGAAGTTTTGACATTAATTTTTCTAACAATCCCATCTGCTCCACCTGCATATACTTCAAATTCTTCTTCACCAGCAATAATACAATCAATTGATTCATCACTTAATCTCATTCTATTTAATTGATCTTGCAATTTTGTATTATCCCAAATTGTAACAACTCCTTCACTCATTCCAAATACTGAATATTTTTCACTTGCTAAACAACCACTTAATAATTCATCTTCTTGATCATCACTTGTTGATAAAACTGCTTTTTCTTTTTTTCTAATATCTAAATGACATAATGTTGTACCACCAGTAGTTAAAAAATGATATTTATTTTTATATGGTAAATCAACAATACTTGTAATATTATCATCATGTAAATTTTCAAAAAAATATAATTTTTTTAAAGTTTTATTATCAAATACATGTAAATTTGCTTCTTCATCTCCAATTAATACAAAAGATTCATTAACAAACATTACACTTGGATCACTTTCTTTTAATCCATCAATGTTTTTACCAATAACTTTACCAGTTTCTGAATCAGCTCTTTTTAATACTCTATCTGTACCAACTGAATATAATGTTTTCCCTTCTTGATCAAATTGTAATGCTCTACAACTTGATTTATGTCTTTTAGTTGTCCATTTTTGAATAATTTTTTCTTGTTTTTCAGTTTCTTCTTGTTCTGTTGTTGAATTTTCATTATATGTTTGTACTGTTACTCTACCAGTTGCAAATCCTGTTGCATACATTTTTTTCTCTGGATGAAATGCAATAGCAAATAATGGATCTTCATCATCAAAATTTTGAACAAATAATGGTCTTGGTTTTGGTTTAGGCATTTTTGGTTATATGTGTGTGGGTGTTTTTTTTTTGTCTATTGATTTTAAAATTTTTTTCTTTCTTTTGATCTAAATTTTTCAAACAGGCCTCCACAAAAAAAAAAAGCTATTTGGGCATAAAATTTTCTTTAGTGCGTGCACATCGCATCGGGTTTTTTGAAGTGTTCGTATTTTTCTTTACAGGCAAAAGCCGCACATGAACATTTCGCGTGCGTGCGGCCAGCGCTATAGAATTTTTTAGGTTTAATGTTTGGTTTATGTGCTATATCATGATACTGTAGCTAGTACTGTTGCTTACTTAGCTTAAGCTAATTAGAAGGTTAGACACATATTCTAGTCAAGATCAAGATTGATTGGAATCTTAGATCAAAAACACTTGATTCTGTTTTTTTTTAATCAGGGGGACCTTAGTAGAAAAAATCTGTACAGATTTATGGGAATAATGCTTACGAGGAAGACTCTTTATCAGCCATCAGCCTAATAACTCTATCTGTATATATTTTATAAGAGTATAACAAAAATTCAAACACTTTGATTTGTCCCCTGTCTGTTAAACTGTGGCTATAAACCAATTCAAAAGGCCGCATGTGTATATTAAACTATAATCTATCTGCTATACATGCATGTGGACTGTTATACTCTGAACTACCAAGTTGATTAGTTCATTGGTTTCTCCAAGCAGGATAAATATTAAATTTGCTGGATACAGTGTAGCAGTTGCATGCTCTATAATGCACACGTTATTTGAATTCTGTTCGAGGAAGGGGCTAACAGCTTATAAAAGATAGAGAAATATGTATTCGGCCTAAAATAACTAGACCGGTATATAATGTGACCAGTTGATTGGCTAAGACTTTAATATATTTTATTATAATAAATTAGCCTCGATATCTGGCCTTATGGGAGTTATAAACATATATAAATTTATTGTTACAAAGGCTCTGTTATATGGTTGAATACCTATAGATATTTAGTTTACCTAATTGCCTAGTGGCCAATATCGTTATATCTAATATACAATTTAAACACGATAATAAATATATCGATAGGTCTGCTTAGGTTAATTGAAATATGCATTGACCTAGAATATGACCGCACGTTTATTGCTATATGACAAACCCACCAGCAATTTTTGCTATGCCCATGTGTACTACTTAAAACTTGTACATCATATAGCTCTAGATACCTGGTAGAATCTATATTTCTCTCTATAGGCGCCTTAAAGGATTACTAATCAATCGTAGAGTTATAATATTACTGGGATTATTATACCTATTGATCTTATTAACCGTATATATATTTCGTTCGAGTTAACTAGTCAATGTGGCTCATCGATTTTTACTGGATTGTTAATTAATTTTTAGGAGGCAATTTACATGTATGTATTTAGAATTCGTGATCATACAGGTCTCGTATCAAGAAATACTATTCGAATATAATTATTGCAATGTAATTGTTATTATAATTATTATTATAATTATAAGTAAACATATTATATGGATCAGATAGATCGTAACTTCTCCAAATAATAGCATTTTATATCCCTTGAAACTCGATCATATAATAATTTGTGAATAATAAACTTTAGACCAATAACCATAATCGTGAAGTTATATCTCGATATGTACAGGGTACATGTGGAGCTCAATTCTCGGCACTATACTCTCGTATAGACACGTTATAACCAACTTGGTTCCAATCCCAAACTAGTGTACAGTAGCAGCTGGTAGTAAATACATTAGAGAGTATTTCAGCCACTGTTTTCTTGGGGTAATATATCATAATTATTCATCATTATTAAGTTTGAATTAATATTCCATACGCTTCGATTCTGAGGCTTACAAAACTTTAAAATTTGACATTCCAACTGCCGTAATCATGCAATTACTTCATAATTACTTGCTAAACACTATCTTATTTAAAATAACAGAGAATAATTGCATCAGTTCAGAGATTGAAAACAAAATTCTATAAATTAACAGCTACATAAAAGTTTATTGAGAACAATGAATAAAGTGGTTATATAATGTAAAAAGTCAATTTAGGTTCTAAATTAAGTATTGATCTGCGTTCATTTCGCGGGGAGTTTAAATCATGATAATTAATGTTCTGATACTAATTAAGATCATCTCCGAGGGATTTGAAAATAAAAAATATAAAAAATAATACGAAATAATTAGGTTTTTTATATCGTTTCTTGATTTAGTTAGTTAGTTACCAAATCGGTTTTGAAGAAGTATTTAGTTAGCAAAAAATACATATAACAAGCAAGTTAGAAAATGAATATTTGAAAGTTACTCAACTTTTATGATCATTTGAACATTTATTAAGATATTCGGGTGAATGGATATAAATGTATCAATTGATCAATTTATAGAGAGTATAGTGGTGTCCTAGTTCCCATATATTGTACAATAAAATATGAACTAATACGAAAAGATAATAATAAAATTTTCTTTTCTTTTTCTTTTCAGGAAAAAGATAATTACACAATTCTAATTCGAAATTAGTTACATTAGTTAAATTATTTAATTAGAAATTATTTACATTGTTAGGGTCAGCCGAAACTACAATACTAGTGAGTTGATCTCGTAAATTGGTAAATATTAATTTTAATTAAATAAATTGAACTAAGAGAATGAATTTAGATAGATATATAGATATCACTAGTTACAACTAAGAATTCTATCTTGATTTGAACTTAACAGAAGTTAATTTCCAACAGTTTTCAGTCATATAGCAACACAAAGATTTTGATATAGAGAGATAATATATGGTATGGTATGTATTCTTATTATAAGGTTAATTTAAACTCAAAGTACACTTGTTCCATTTAACTTGAACATTAATTTCTATCACACGTTGCTAAGCAAAGAAATCCATATCATAGAGGTCACCATATCGGTATTTGGTAACTTACGTGTCGATCGATTGATTATTAAAATATTCATCATTGCAAGAATACGAACCGTTGATATTATCATAAAATACTGTGCTTATTAATTTTCAAAAACCCCTATCATTAGGTCATCATCATTATAATAATTTTACAAGAGATCATCCGGTCTTCAAGATGAGATATATTAATTACTTCTTGCTATAATATAAACAATGAAGATGCTCATCAGGATAGTATTACTTATACGAATATCTATTATACTGTAAAGTGATGAATTTCTTATTTCTAATGCTCTGTTACATTAAAAGAATCGTGTTAGATTTGGTTGTTAATAGGTGTGGAGGTTTTAGGTTATTGCACCTAAAACTTGACTCAGTGATTGTAGTCACAGGTGCTTGAACCACTGTAATGGTGTAGTAGTACTGGTACTATTTATGAAAATTAACCTTAATTTTTAATAAATATGTCAAATTTGGTGGCTTTTTATTGATCTATGTCACTATAAAATTGTACTAACTATAGATCAGATTCAAGTTTTAAAACGCAATGCTCATTAGTTCAAAAAAAAAACGATAATATTATTATAAATTAATAAGCCACTAACACAATACGATCACCAGAATTATTAAGATCTAATTTGAAATAAAAAAATAATAATAAACCTTCGAAAATTTACAGTAGAACACTATACTAATACCATGGCAATTTATAAACCTATCAAAATGTTAATATATCGATATTATTGGTCTATAAAACTGTTATAATAAAATTTCTTTTACCCGCAACTATTGCTATTAATAAAATTATACCTGCATAAAAGCAATAGTGAGAAAAAAAAACTGCCCAGCTTTTTTTTTTTTTTTGGTGAAAATCTCAGTACGGGAAATTTCAGATCGGCGAAAGAAATTAAAGTTTTTTCTTAAACGCTTTCAAAAAGTAAACAGAAAAAAAAAAAAATTTCAAAAAAAAAAACTATAGGATCAAAACTCTTCTTCTTACACTACACAATTTTTTTTTATTTTAAAAAAATAACCCAAGCGTATAACACCAAACGACAAAAACAGTTTAGTGATACGCTTTTTATCGTATTCGAAAATAATATCAACGAGAGTTGCCGCATAACAGTCAATAAGTGAGTTCCCTCGATTTCGAGGGTTTTAAAAGAGTACTATATATATATAGACAACGAAAGAACAGGATTTTCAAATAAAAAATAGAAAAAAAAGAGATAGAAAAACAAACTAAAAGGATAAAAAAAAAAAAGAATTAAAAACTAAAATAACAATGGCTACTACTACATTATTGAAGAATTATCAATTAAAATTTGATGAAGAAAAAAATGTTTTGAAAGATAAAATTCAAACTACTACTAAACAATTAAATGAAAAAGAATTTAAAAATGTTAGTAGTAAATTGATTTCTGAAGCATTTGAAAAAGAATTATTAAAAATTGATCAAGGTGATGATGAAGATGATGAAGAATCAATTGGTAATGAAGATTCATTTTTTGTTTGTGATTTAGGAATTGTTTATAGACAATTAATGAGATGGAAACAAGAATTACCAAATATCAAACCAATGTATGCAATTAAATGTAATCCAGATCCAAAAATTATTGAATTATTTTCAAAATTAAATATTGGATTTGATTGTGCATCAATGAATGAAATTGATCAAGTTTTAAAAAATAATGTTGATTCATCAAATATTATTTATGCAAATCCTTGTAAAACTCCAAGTTATTTAAAATTTGCAAAAAAAAATAATGTTGAAAGATTAACATTTGATAATTCTGATGAATTGAATAAAATTAAAAAATTTTATCCAAATGCTAAATTGTTATTAAGAATTGTGACTGATGATTCAAGTGCTGCTTGTAGTTTAAGTGTTAAATTTGGTGCTGATATGAAAGATTCAATTAAATTGTTACAACAAGCAAAAGAATTGAATTTAAATATTGAAGGTATTGCATTCCATGTTGGTAGTGGTGCAAATGATTTTAGTACTTTTACAAAAGCAATTGCTAATGCAAGAGTATTATTTGATCATGGTGAAAAATTAGGACATGAAATGAAAGTTTTGGATATTGGTGGAGGATTTGAATATAATACATTTGAATCTGCTACTAAAGTTTTAAAAAAATCATTAAATGATTTTGGATTTAATGATGGTAAAACTGAATTAATTGCTGAACCAGGTAGATTTTTTGTTAGTGATGCTTTTACTTTAGCAACTCATGTTATTGGTAGAAGATGGGTTGATGAATTAGAAGGTAAAGCAATGATTTATATGAATGATGGTGTTTATGGTAATTTAAATTGTGTTGTATTTGATCATCATGTTCCAGTACCAAAATTATTAAAAGTTTTTAATGAAGAAACTGATGAAGAACAATTTTTATATGATACTAAATTAAATTGTTCTGGAGAATATGAAATTTCATTATGGGGTCCAACATGTGATGGTATTGATTGTATTACAAAATCTGCAAATTTACCTTATCCAGTTAATGTTGGTGATTGGTTATATTTTGATAATATGGGTGCTTATACTTTATGTGCAAAATCACAATTCAATGGGTTTAATGTTAATAATTTGAAAATCCTATATGTATGCTCTGACTCACGAGTAGAAGAATTAATTGATATTAATTAAGTTCTTTCTACTTTACTCTTTTCGTTATACGTTTTATTAGTTATTATTGTTGGAGGTTTTTTTGGGTTTTTATGAAAAGAGATATTGTTTACTCCACAGTATATAAGGAGTTTATTTTGTATTATTACTTCTTAGGTTCTTTCTTAAATAGTATAAAATAAATTCTTTTTATTTTAAAGTTTTAGTCTTTCAATTGTAATTGTCCAATTCTTTTTTCTTATTATTACTCTTAAATATCTACAATTAAAATATTCTACAATAAAAAAATAGTAACAGGTTGTTTTTTTTAAATTTTTTTTTTTCTTTCTACAATCATTACAATAAATTAATATTAACAAAAAAAATAACAAATGTAACTTTAGTCAATGAAAAAGAAGCCTTTTTTTTTTAATTTTAAATTTCTTCAAAATTGTGATAATCTCAGGTTAGTTTTTTGTCGTTTTGAATTGTTTTAAAAAACTTAAGCAGAGTATCGCTTCTTCTTGTCGGCTTTTTTGCTGATGGTAGAAGTGGTCAAATTTGGTGGTAAAGAGTGGATCAATTTTTGAGCTTTTTCTTTATCATTAACAACCAAAGTGTATAATTGTCGAGAACCTCTGATTTTGAATTTGGTAGCACCACCAACATTCTTCTTGATGGTAGCAGCCTTGACGTCACTTCGTCGTGCAACTTCTAAGAATTGCTTGATATCTCTAATTTCAGATGGCATTGTTGAATGTAGAAGTTGATTTATAATTTGATTGGAACTAGTAAAGTTACAGAGTTGAAAAAAAAAAAAAAAAAAAAAAAAAAGAGAGAAAAAATTCAAAGGACGAAAAATTTTTGCCCAAGCGGGAGGGTGATGCTTCGTCAGGTATTTTTTTGAAAAATTTCACCTTTACCCTTTGCCCGCTTGAGTGCTGCTTAAGCTGTGTTAAGTATTAAAAGATTAAAAATAAATACTACCGGCTCCGATCGGAACTCCGACATTTTCTGAAAAAATTATTAATTTTTTTTTCTTTACAAAAATTTTTTGAATCTTTTTTTTTTTTGAAGTTGTGAGTGGTGGAGTATATTATTACTGCGCGAGTACTAATACGGAACAAAACCCTACCTTCCTAAAATGGAACAAGCAGGTAAGTATTGTAGAAACGCGTGAGGATAGTTATTGTAGTAATAAAAGCGTGTTATTTGAATTGATCGTGTTTCGTTTGTTTATTTGATTAATTAATCATTGATCATTAAATATCATAGAAAATAATTCAAGTAATTATTTTAAAGGCTTAATAGATGGTCTATATGGTATATTTTGGGCAATAATGGAAATCATAACTTTTCATAATAAATAAATAAATAGGTGTTTTCTATGTTTCTTTCTATAAATGTCAAATGAATATGTTCAGACAAATATCAGGTCTTTGTAGATTCAATAGTTTTAAATATATTCGATAGATTTTTTAAACCTTTTATTACATCTTCATGAGGTCCTAATCCAGGTGTTAACTTTGTATGTGCAAAATCAATCAATTTAACTTGAATTAAAGGTGGTGGATCATTATCTTCTCCATCTTCACCATTTTCTTCATCTACATCCTCATTTTCCTCTTGTCTTTCAAAATATTCATTTTGTTTAATTAATTTTGATTCAAATTCATCCATATCAGATTCATAAACTATTAATACACTTGCACTATACATTCTTAATTCAACTTGATTTAAAATATCTATCATTTCTTCTAATTTAACAACAATTGCTTCACAAACTGCTCTTTTCATATCTAAATCATACTTATTACTAAAAAATTCATCAAATTTATTAATAATTTCATTGTTATCAAATTGTTTTTCTCTACCCCAATATTTATCATATTTTTTATAATTTTGATTATTATGATCCCATACTTGCATTCCTGCAATTCTTAAACTCATTGAACTACTAGTTGTTTCTTTTGATACTTTATCTAATCTTTGTTGTTTTTCAATTGGTGTATAACTTTCATCATATAATTTGGAACCTAATTTAACATCTAATATACTTGGTTTATTCATTAAATAACATGCATTTTCCATAACTAATGTAACTTTATTATCATTATTATTAGTATCATCTTGTTTATTTAATTGATTCAATTTATTCAAAACATTATCATTCCCCCATATAATACCATTATTATTTGTAGCTTGATTTATTAATGATTGTGAAGTTTGATCATCTAATGATAAATTTTGTTCGACTAATGTCCCCATACATGCACATGTAATTTTATATAAATCATGATCAACAGGTATTGTTTGATAAAATTCTAATTCTGATTTTTTTGCATTTGGTTTAATAAATAACATTTTATCTTTTGTTTGCATGGTACCATCATGACCAGCTGCTTGTAAAGCTGGTTCATACATTTTTAATAGATTAGTTTGTTTTACCAGGGTGATTTTGTATAGCAATACAATCTAGAAAGTTGTTGGTTTATTGTTCTATATGGATGTGGTTTAATATTTGGTTCTATTGTATTTTAATATTTTGATTGTGCCTAATTTGGGAGATTTTTTAGATTCAGATTTTTTTTTTTTGGGAAGATTTTTTCTACTGCAGTAAAAAAATATGCCTAAAAAAAAAAAAAAAAAAAAAAAAACTGATCACTGAGGCACGGCTGACATACTTGTATTATAAGCTCATAATCATTCATCAAGCTCAATCTTCTTGTTCATACCTTATATTAGAGATATGAAATTTTAAATTACTTCAGGAGTTCCTTAAATATAGTTATCCTTAAGAATTAATCTATTATTGAGGATTCCCCACGACACCTGTCCCATAGATACTACTATGGGCAAGAGTTCTGACTTCATCGGAGTACCGACAAGAACTGAGTCGTCTTAAGTAATCGAGACACGGCTGACATCAATTTTTTCCCTTTTTTACTCAGGCGAGATTTTTCTGAAATTAATTTTCAAGCCCTTATTTTTTTAACCCCACACATAAAGTTTTCTATAACCAGACACAAAATGACTTTGAAGGTACATATCAACTAAAACTATTCAAAAATGATGCAATTCATAAAATGTCAATTGTTCTGAAAACCCATTTTATGAATACAGAATTATTAGTCCCATTCTTTTTGACCTAACTAATAATAATGGGATTGCTAAAAAAACCTAATCTCAAGTTACATGTCCCCACTAAGCTTGAATCTCAAAAGGCGTGGCGAATTTTTTTACTTGAGTAATATATATATATTTTCATACTCCCAAACCACTATACCGGGTAGTAATAATCTATCGAATCATATTTTTTCAAAACTTGATTATTATAATTAATATTTTTCAAACCATTATACACATTGAAAACCAAAGAATAAAATGAGTTCTATTGATCGAGCAATCCGGTCTCATGCTAAAGAATTAACTATTGCATTTGCAACAGCTGTTGTAGCTGCTACAGCATTAGCATTTTCATTACCAACATCAACTTTAGATAGTGCTACAAAAAAAAAATCAAATAAAAAGAAAGATTTAGCTCCACCACCTCCAGCTCCAAAAGGTGATCCAAAAGATTGGACAGATGAACAAATTAATGAATTTTTAAAACAAGTAAGTATTTTTTTTATGATTTCTAGTAAGAAAAGGGCTAACAAATTTAGAGATATGTTTATCCATCTGATGATGCTACAAAAGAACAATTAATTACTTTAGCACAAGAAATTATTAGACAAGAAGAAAGTTGATCATACAACATAAAAAAATACTAATTACTATTTATTCTATTCTATTTTATATAAAGGAATACATACAGATAAAAAAAAAATGAGAAAAAAAAAGTTTAAAAAAAATTTGTTAACTAAAAAAACCAATAATGATTAAACATTATTGTATGCAAAAATATAAATGTGTACATGCAAAAAAAAAAGACAAATATTCGTAGAAAATATCTATCATAAGAAAAAATAACCTTAAGCTAATGAACATGAAAATTCTTTAGCACCTTCTAATAAACTTACAGTTGCTTGATAATGATAATAAATACCACCAAAAACACAAACATGCCATAAATTATGAGACATTCCGAAATAATCAAAAATAGTACCAGGGAACCATCTTTCAGGAATTAATAAAGAATATACAACAACTCCCAAAATATAACATAATAAACTCTTCAAAACAGGACTATAAAATGCAAAAGTTGTTAAAAATCCATGTAAATAAGAGGCATGTAAAAATCCACAAGCTCCAGCAACTGCAAAAGAAACAAAAAATGTAACTCTTTTAATTTTACCATTTTGATCATTAAAAGATGGCATCCAAGTTAACCAAGCTCCAGCAATTCCAAATAACGCAGTAATTGACATATAAACATGTCTATAATTTTCTTGACAGTAAAATGCACAATATTCTGTTGTTAAAATTGATGCTGCAATTAAAACTGTAATTCCTGTATAATCAACACATGCAAAATTATCTTTAACAGTTAATTTAGAAACAGAACTAAAAGTATGCCAAACTGCTGAACATACTAAACATTTCATTGCTGCAATTAAAAATACAATCATTGTAAATTTATCCATAAAAGTAGCACCTGTCCATGACATTGTAGTTGGTAAATGATAAAATGCTAATCCTAATAAAATAAAAAATCCAACTAAATGAGTCCAAATATTACAAGTTTCATTATGAATTTTATATAAACTTTTAATACAATCTGAATAACTTTTTGAAAATCTATAACCTCTAACAATATAAGGATTATCTCTCCATTGAACTGGTAATTCATCATATGTTAATAATCTAGATGCTGCTGCTTGTAATGCTTGTTGAACTCCAATTACAACTTTACCATCTCCAACAACTTCAAAACATGTTGATTCAATATGAGCTAATTTATCTTCTAAATATTTTAAGCCTTGATGAATTTTATCACTTAATGATTCTTCAACTGAATTTGATGATGATGATAATTGTTCTAAATTATATTGTTGATAAATATTAACCATATATTCTGCTCTTTTCATTCCTTCATTCATAATTTCATGTCGTACTTTTGATAATGTATCATATGCATGTTGAACAGATTCATCAACTTTACCAATTTTATTCCAACCATATTCTTCCAATTGATCTAATCGAGATTCTAATGTATATAAAAATTGATCTAATTTAGTTAATAAAACATCTTCTAAAGTATCGGATTCTTTTAATGCTGATGGTTGTCGTGTATGAGTATTTCTTCTTTTTCTAAGTTCAGTAACTGTAGACATCTTTTTTTTTTTTACGCTCTTTGTTAATATGCTATTCCTTCTCTCTTTGAAAAAAAAATTCTATCCTATGCTACTAATGTTGATTGTTTGTTTGTCGATGTTTATTTACTTCATTTATCCAAAAAAAGTTTATATGAATAGATTGATTAGAAATTTAAACAAAAAAAAAAAAAAAAAAAATTCTGTTGAGAGGAAAATATATTTAAGGGTTAGATTTTTTTTTTTATTTTTTTTTTTTTTTGTTGAAAAAAATGTCTTGAAAGAACGATCTTCGAATAACATTTAAGCTGGTTTAAAATACCTTACATAAGCTTGAGGCATTTTGCCGACTTGACGGTATTCCACCGTTTTTTTCTCTTGAGACACGAGGTCTTAAGCTGCTTGTGTCCAGTACCATTTTAATATTTAGCAGTTTCGGTTTTCGGAGATTTGATTAGCACACTTTAATTCCGGCTGATGCCGCCCGTATGATTATAGAAAAATGATTAAAAATGAATGGTACTGCTAGAATAGCTTAGTGCACTCTAAGAAATTGAATACGAGTCGGTGATGATGATTCTTAGCCAGCATTATTTATAACGCATATGACAGTAAATTGATCGATCATTCAGTAAAGGAATGTATTTTTGGAATGAATAAATTTATACTGTAACATTGTTTTGGCATATGCTGGGGGTTGAATTATGCTTTACTCCACCTACCATTATCGTGATTGCTGCATTTATCGATCTTGTGTCAAGAAGTTAATTAAATAAATTAAGCAATTGATTAAAAGTACTATATAGTACTTGAGTTCTTGACAGCTAACTAGGTCACCAAACTCAGGAGGCTAGCAAGCTTAAGTGTATATAAGTTGGTTTTAGGGTTAACTTCCCAAAATACAATGGTATAATAAACATTTTTCCTATTAATATAAATTGTTATACATGATTAAAAGCTATTAGGATATAATGATTCAAAATATATAAATTTACATTCTTCAAATCAACGAAAACTATAATTTGTTTTGGTTATTGGAACTTTACTCGCGTTAATTTAGACTCAAGCTTTATAAAATCGGTGATACCCACCGACGGCCGTTATCTATCTCAGTGAGCTTTAAGTTGGTTTGTCAAAAATCAAATTGTCTCACTATCCTTAGACAGTACCTGTAAACAACACAACCTTTTATCGATGTTGGTAGGTGTATCATACGAATTACAATAAGTATACACTAGCGCCATGTCTTTATTTATTTTAATATAGATTTATCATATGTATGCTAATTAAATATAATCAGTTAGTTTTACTAAAAAGTATGGTTAGCTTGTATGTATATTTGTAGTTGCTAATTGTACGTAACTTACGGTAAAGATATACCACCAACCATGCATTATTTTGACCTAACGATTTTCTAGATATATATCCATATCATGATATACATGTATATACAGTACTTATAGATCGCGATGACCAAAATTAGCAACTCGAGCCGCATGTTGCTGCGGCTTGGATTCCAAAAACCATGTGCACTTAGCAAATTTAATTTTAGCTCTCACAGATTTGATACTAGTAAGCTTGGTGTTTATAGCGTTTAAATAATTATGTTAACCTAAGATTGATACAGCATACTAAATACTTGTACACTGTATATATCATACTTAAGAATGCATGATTGTAATATATATATATATTACATAAGAATCTTATGTATATACCAGTTATACATGAATAAGTGAGCCAGCCAGCCAGCTTAGAGCTTGTTTTCAACTGATTTAATTAAGTTAGATATACGTGTATATATATACAGCGTATATATATGTTATACCTAGATGTTGGACCATATATACAGTATATATACTATCTAGATATTAATCTATACCCCTTATATGGCTTATTTGCTAAATATTCAATTAACACGACTCAAGATCTTTTAAATTGGGGAATTATATCAATCGTGGTAAGCATGCATGTATGTAACTTAATTATAATACTATAGAAATTATTAAGTATACTATAGTTTTGGGTACATTTACTAGGTAGTTGATGAAGAATATTAACTATCTGGATTGCTCACTTTAAATGCTTCAATGTTTTACATGCAATTGATTAACAAAGAAAAAGATCTCTCGAATAATCACACTCTTCAATCTAAAGCTATAGCATACATGGGTGGGAAAAACATTGATAAATCGACTAAACAGGTTCTGAATTGTCATAAATATCAGTGCTGCCTGTAGCTAATCAATTTGAATAAAAAAACTAGCTACATCAAAATTGATTGTTATTTTCAATCCTGGAATTTAGTATCTTTTATAGATGCTTCAAGCCTTTTGTATCCTGATCCTGTGGTGTCTTTTAGCAAGTGATATAAATTTGACTTGACCTAGAACAGGGGTACAAACAAAAACCTGGGGCAAAAATATTTCTATGCCCGCATTAGGAGCATCCCTAATAGAAATTTTAACCCCCATAATTTTTTTTTTTAGAAACGCAAACCCCCAGTTGAAATAATATATTTTGAATAAAAACTTAGCTTTTTTATAAAATAGATCAAATGTCACTAAAAAAAAAAATTAATTGAACCTTTTTTGACAGAAAATACCTGAATCATATGTAATAAAAATGACATGTGGTGTAGTAACCAATTAATAACAAGTTAATTTTCTAGGACATGAATTTAAAGTTAAAAACCTACAGTCTGCACACAGAATATTGTAACGTTTTCCTAATTAAAACAGATCAAGAGAAATTTCTAAAGTATCTTTAAGCCTCCTTTTTTTAATATTACAATAAAAATAAAGCTAAGCATAGATTTATATATCGATTTGATTTGATGCATCACACTCTATCATAATAATGATGCACTTCGTATAATCACTCAAGTAATACACTACTCTTCAAAACCCCCTCAAAAATTAATCAATTGTAAAAAAAGACCTCCATAATTCATCCTAATATCAATAGACTCTCATGATAAAAAAAATATAATTTCTTAATTAGCTAATTATCTAAACAAAATTTAAACTTTCAATTGGATTCATCTTATTTAAAATTTTTTTTAATTTTTTAATAGTACAGTGTACAAAAATCATTCATCCCAATTACAATATTACAATTACAGTTTTTACCATATTAAATCATTTATACAGTTAAAAAACGCTTACGCACGCTTCTCTTTTTAGTATGAAAAACTTCAAGCTGTACTAATACACCACCCAAAAGAAAAAAAAAAGCCTTCACAATATTCAAATATACACCCAAAAACAACAAGAAATTTTTCTATTATTTCGAACACACCAAAAAAAAAAAAAATATCATCATTTTTTTTAACTAGTACACCACACATCTTTTTTTTTTTTTTTTTTTACACTAATATTTTTGGATGAGAAATATCGACAATTTGTTTCTTATATTGTAGAATATCAACATTTTCAACCATTATACAATTTATTGTTATTATATACATTGATAATCTCAAGTCAATTTTTATATTAACGAAACAACCTATTATAACAAAAAAAGAAGAAGAACAAAAACGATGGCAGGTGATAAAAAGAAAAAAACAACAGATCATCCCAACGGGTCTTCATCATTAGAGAATAAACCGTCAACAAGCGCCAGTAATAGTAATACCAACACAACAACAAACAATGGCGCTAATAATAATAGGAATCGTTTATTTAATAATATGAATGGTAATAATAATAATAATAACAATGAACGCGGGGAAATATCTAATGATCAAGATGAACTTCAACATCCAATGTTAATGAGTAAAGAAGAATATTTAACAAAACAAAATAGGATTTTTGAAGAATTAACTGGCTATCAATCTTATCAGGCGTATCAAGAAGATAAAATAAATGAAGATTTGAAGGATAAAACTTTAGAAGAAATAACAAGATTAGTAATGTCAGGTATGGATGAAGATATTTATAATGAGTTTACAGAACAAAAGTTTTTAATGGATGAATTAGAATATGCTACAAATAATGCTATGGATAGTGTTACAAGATTAAAAGATAAAGATTTACAATATCAATCATTAAAAACAAATTATGGAATATTACAAAATCAAGTTGCTAAATTAGAATTGGAATTTACAAAGACAAGAAAACAACAATTAGAATTAGAACATGATCGAACTGAAGCTTATAGTAATTATCAAGGAGAAATGTTGAATCGAATAAAATTGGAACAGATATGTCGATGTTTAGTTAAAAGAGTAAATGAATTAGAATCAGCTAATAATACTAATACAAATACAACAAAGCAACAACAATCATCTAATAATAATAATAATATTACACCTGAAGAAGATCAAGTGATAAAAGAGGGTAAAGAAAGGTTTGGTACAAGAGAAAAACAATTAAAGTTTATTGATCAAGTTTTTGAATTATTTGAACAAGATGAAAGGGTTCAAAATGGAAAAGTACCACCAGCATTTGAACAAACAATACAACCGTTTATTGCATTATATTCCAAGAGAAAAGAAGTTTTTAATGCAGCATTACAAAGAAAAGAATTACAATATCAAGTGTATGCAGCTAAAGCAGCTAAATTAAAAAGAGAATTAGATGTTGAAAAACAACGAAATACTCAATTAAGTAATCTAGTACAACAATCAACAGCTAGTCAAACTCGATTATTAGATCATAAGAAAATTTTAATGTTATTACATGAGAATTTTTATGCAAAAGTTAAAGTTTTACTATTTGAAAAATTGGCTCAAGCATCAAATGAAACTAATAATGAAAAATATCCTGAATTAAAACAAGTTTGGAATGATATACAATCTGGATTAAGACAACTGAAAGATGATTGGGAAGAAACTAATGAATTTACAGATTATAATGAAGATGATAAAGATTTATCACAAGTTCAACATAATTTGGATTCAATTAAAAAATTAACATCTGAATTTGAACAAAAAAGTGAAGAAAATGAAAAGAAATGGAATTTTGAATTGAATAAAGATGGTAAAGTTGAAAAAGTGATAGAAGGTAAAGAAATTAAAGAAGTTAAAGAAAAAGGTAAAGCTAAACAAGTAGAAGTAGAACCTGAAGTATTGAAAAATCTTCCCAAAGTTTCACAACAACAACAATCACAATCACAGCAGTCCAAACCTCAACAAGCTAAGCAACAATCACAACAACAACCACCACCTAAATCACAACAATCCAAACCACAATCACAATCACAATCACAGCAGCAGCAAAAGGTTGAAAAATCTAATGGGCAAAATCAAAAGGATAATCAAGGTCCATTAATGAATCGTGAAGGTAGTGAACCAATTTTAGATTTATTGAAAGCTGTTGATCGAAATTTAGCAAGTGAATCATTACCATTACCATCAGATTTATTTAAAGATCAATTTGAAAATGGATATCAAGCTAAAGATTTTTTTGAAAAATGTTTTGGATTTGATATTACTGGCTTAAGTTTTGGTGATGTTGCAAAAAAATTCCAATTACAACATGATAATACCCCATGTAGATTTGAGGATTGTCCATTTAGTAAAAATCCACATACTCATGGTGATCATGCTAATCAACAAGATGCTAATGATGAAGTTGATGATGATGATGATGATGATGATGATGTACCACAAGCTCCATTAAAAGCTCAAGTTACAGTTAGTAGAGAACAATGGGAAAAATATGTTGAAGAAATACAAAATCTAGGATTTGGTAATTTTGGAAGATTTTCTGGTAAAAATTCTGCTAATAATAATAATGAGCAAACTGATGAAAATGGTAAGAGAGCTTTTGGACCAGAAAGACCACCAAAATTATCATCATAAAACAATTTTGTTGCTCTATTTTGGTATTTTAAAATTTTTTTTTTTCCTTTTTTAAAACTTTTACGTAAAGAAATATTAGCTGTTGTATTTATTGTTTCTCCTTTTTTTTTTATATTATTATTGTTATTTTTCGTTTTTTCAAGGTGTAGTTTAAGAAAAGCCGTTCATGGTGAGGCTTAAAAATGTTTACAGTTTTTTTTATTTAAATTTGTTAACTCTAGCGCTATAACTCTTACAAGTGCTTGAGTACTTAGGCTGTAAAAAGCTTTGAATAAAAAATAAACACGGTTAAACTCGGAGTACCACTCCGTTGGATATTTTCTCAATTTGGTGATTTAAGCGGAGAATCTTTTTTTTTATTTTTTTTTTTTTATTTTCATAAAAAGATCCCTGCTTGAGCTTTTATTTTTTTTTTTTTTTTTTTTTTTTTTTTTTTTTTTTTTTTTTTTTTTTTTTTTTTTTTTTTTTTTTTTTTTTTTTTTTTTTTTTTTTTTTTTTTTTTTTTTTTTTTTTTTTTTTTTTTTTTTTTTT